>DWMZ01003821.1:0-12310 GCA_018249855.1 Eueides tales michaeli | reverse complement strand
ATTTATCGAAAATATTTGGCTTCACGCTGTATCCCGCAAAAACATACATATTTATACATACATAACATACTTTTTTACCATACGTTCTCCACATACTGTTAATTTTTTGAGACATTGCGTTGCGTGTTGGAGCTAAACTCCGCGCTTTGACTCCTTACCAACGCAGCAAAAGTAAATAAGGCATTCTCCAAATTGGAATAGAACCTACAACCTAAGTATTACAGTCACACGTTCTACTCTTGTGCCACGAAGACCTCACATCATCAGATTGGATAAATAAAAAGGAAAATAAATAACAAAATTAAAAACGGTGACACTTCAATTAACGTATTAAAAATGCCAAAGTTAATTATAAGTTCATGGGATCTGTCGTAGCGCAGAGGCATAAGCGTGTAAATAAAAAATTCAATAGATATTGGATTCGACCCTCATTTGAGGTAATGAAATATTTTCATTATCATGCGGCAATAAGGCAAAGTGCGGCGTTAAGCTCCACCACTCTATACGCAATGCTTCAAACGGTGAAATCGCCATTCGAGGAATTAAAATATATTTTCGCTCTGGTATTGAAGCAGAGCACGGTATTGCAATCCGCTACCCAATGCGTAATACCTCAAGTATTTGGTGGAAAATGAGAAATAAAAATATTTTAATAGAAACGGAATGCCACTTGGTTTCTAGGTTCCCTCTCACCTCTGCCTACCCATCCATTTGCCAAATACAGTCTACAGCAAAAAGAATCATTGAAAACTCAAACATCTAACAGTTCTAGTCAACACATTTCTCAAATCATGGAACGCCGATAACAAGCGGTCATCTGTCTATTTGAACATTGGAGATCGCCCTAAGCCGGCTTACGCGAGATTTGCTCGGTATTGAATGTCGGTCTTGTGTACGATTGAATTCACAAATGCGGTAAGTTTCTAAATTTTTGGAACATTTTGGATTTTATTGAGATAGAAAAATGAAAAATAGTAATAACTCAAAAAATGAAAGAATGTATATATTTATTGCTTTGTAAATAATTGAAAACTTGAAAAGTAAAAGAAAAACATTCTAAACTTTTTTGTTCATATATTTTAGTCAAAAATAGAGTTACACAGGCCCTTCGTAGCGCAGGGGCATAACCGTGTGACTGCAAATGCCGCAGGTTATGGACTCGATCCTCACTCGAGGAAATGAAATATTTAATAATTTTAAATTTCATTTCATTTCTTTGATCTGGAAAACAGGACAAGGCAAATCGTGGCTTTGAGTCCCGACACTCACCACGCAACGCCTCAAATTCAGCGGAAAGTGGAGAGCGGACAAAGTGGTTTTTAGCACTAGGATCCCAATGGTTTGTTACCATGAACGGTGAGCAGCGTGAAGCTGAACAAAATTAGGGTTACCAATTTTTTGTGTTTTTCCACACTTAGGAAAGAAAAATACCAAATTTAACAACGTATAAAAATTTGAACGAAGCAGGATTTGAAACCGCGCCTCTTGGATACCGTCCAAGCGCTCTGACCAACTAAGCCATTCGTTCAATTCGCCAAGCGCTCTGACGAACGAATCTTAGTTGGTCAGAGCGCTTGTATGATATCCAAGAGGCGCGGGTTCAAATCCTGCTTCGTTTTTATACGTTTTTAAATTTAGTATTTTTATAGAGTTACCAAGTTTACACACACAGTGCGGTGTTAAATCTCGCCACTCAACACGTACTATATCGAATTCAAGCTGAAAGTAGGTAACGGAGTGTCCAGAAACTAAGTTTTCTCCGTTTCACCTAATATCTTGAAACTAACTTAATCCTAAATTTGGCAAAGAACTACTAATATAAGATTACTGAAATTTCTTATTAAACTATTTTTCTAAATTTCTGATCTTGAGATAAGAATTTTTCAAATATATACAAATAGCGTAGGCAGAGAAGTTAGTCTTAAAACACTCATTTCCCCACTTTCTGCCAAACTTTGGTTGTGTTATGGAGCTCAACGCTGCGGTCATACTACCAGACCGAGGAAAAGAAATAATATAATTAATAAATGATAATTGAACCCACAACCGCTTACAAAAAAAGATTTAAAGAAACCAATCCGCTACAAAGAGCTTTACCGTTCAATAAAATGAACGTAATAGGAATATTCGGGGCACCGTAAAATCAACCAATTTCTGGCGATAGAAGGCCGATAACAGTTTGTTTGAGTATCGCCGGAGATCTAAGCTGGGATTACTGGAGATTTACTCCAGATAACCTATAAAAACCAATTTTATCAATTTCATTGGTTAAGTTATCAAAAATGTGGTATCCATACTTTTAGAAATATAGTACGTTAAATGTTGCTTTTTTCTCTTTTTTATAGCTTCATGCTGTATCCTGCACACAAACTCTCCGGCGGGGTAGAAACCTAGTGTGACGTCACTCCGTCCTGTTCTCCACTTTTCACTGAATTTGACATTTAATAGGCGTGCGTCGTCGAATAATGTCATTAAACACAAAGAGGTCTGTCTCGGCGCAGGGGCCTAAGTATGGGTTTAATCACTATACACTTAAAATTAATAAATATTAATTAATAAATATTAAAATTAATTAATACATATTAAAATTAATTAATAAATATTAAAATTAATTAACAACTATTTAAAATTTTATTTTTTTTCTCTCTGGTAATAAAGGAAAGTGCGGGCTTGAATTCGGTGTGTAGTGGGGACCGGAACTGAATGTCCTCTCACTAAGTTCCCAAGCTCCCCTTGTCTTAAAAAAAGACAAATATTAAAAACGCTCTATATATAGTCTCATATACGTTTTTTTATTGATTATTTTCTTTATTAAATAATAAATATAACTGCGTTCATTATGTTCATACCATTATATGTCGATGGCACACTCGCATAGAGTAGAGATAACTTACCTGAAAAGAAAATAAATCAAATTAGTTCAATATTTAAATTTATACTTCGAACTTTTATTTTCACATATTAAGTAATATTTGAGGTCTGTCGTGGCGCAGCGGCACAAGCGTGTGACTGTAACCGACAGGTTCTGGGTTCGATCCCCAGTCGAGGAAATGAAATATTTAATGTTTTCAATTAAAATATTTAATGTTTCATTTCTTCGCTCTGGTAATAAGGCAAAGCGCGCCGTTGAGTTCCGGTACTCAGCAACAAAATCAACCTCAAATTCGGCGGAAAGTGGGGAACGGAAATGGAACGGAGTGTCTTAACACTAGGTTCCCGGGTTCCCTCTGCCTACGCTGCTCGTGCGAGATACAGCGTGAAGCTAAAAAAAAAGCATAAAAAAAAATCATATATTGAGTCGTGGCCATGTGGCTAAAAGGTGTGATTGTAAACGCAACGCTGTAGCTTCGATTCCCATTTGGGGATATGACATACTTAGTACTTCAGTAATATTTTAATTTCCTCGCTCTGCGGGAAAGAGCGTGAAACAGAGATGCTAAAAAATAGATATCATAAAATAAAAATATATTAGAAAACAGAGAGTGAATCTTATAAAGTATTTTGTATGAACACTTATAACTTCTCTTGGCAAAATGTGGTACTCAAAGCTACTTTCCTTTACATGGACTGTTAAGAAAAAATGCCACAGGGTAAGCCGAGGGAACAAGGTTCCCAAGTTTCCTCTGCCTACCCTGCCATGTGCGGGATACAGCGTGAAGCTGAGTGAGTAACATCTATATGAAATCCAATGTAACTCTATAAGGGACGTCACAGTACCACTCGGGGTCATTAAGATAACACAAGTGTTTGTGAGCGGAAGGGTCGTAGTTTCTATATTAGAATATGGTCTTGATTCCCACGGTCCGAATACACACTTACTTACATGTATATGTTCAAGATCATCAATCATATTTCATAGTCCTTCTCCCCACTCTTGGTAGAGACGGCAAAAAATATATTTTTAAAGATCTCATTGCAAATATGAGTTTACTATGTTAAGAATGACGCCTATCGTGCCTATCACAAGTGTGCGGCTGTGAACCTGACTGGTTGTGGATTTGATGCTTACTTGAGGAAATTAAATATTTAATATTTTCATTTCTTCGCTCTGATATTAAGGCAAAGCGCAGAGAACTCCGTCACTCAATGCCTCAAATTGGGCGGGGAATGGGGAACAGAGAGGAGGGTTCCCTGTGCCTATGCTTGCAAGCAAACTGGTAAAAATCCTAATGCCTCAAAACATACAAGTAAATTAGTTCAAATTACTATAAGGAAAATACAAAAATGTATAATTAAGCATTCGTTAAAACAATTTCCTCGCATACATAGCCGCAGGTGAACCTTTTTATAAGCAAGAACAGCCCCACAATTTAATTGCAAGGGTAAATAAAAACAATGACAATTAAGGGTTGAAAGTTGATATAACAGAGGCCATTTCTCACCACTACTTGAGTAAACCGACCCCTTTAAATTTTACTCAGTATATAAAATAAATCTGGTCATGTATAAATCAGAATCTATCATGAAAGGTTCCGTACTAATATCAGGTTTTTTTAAAAAAGTTATGAAAATTAAAAAATGATAAACTTAAATTTGATTTTAGCTTCACGCTGTATCCCGCACCAAGCAGAGGGAAAGGGAACCCGTGAACCTAGTGTTAAGACACTCCGTTCCACTTCCGTTCCCCACTTCCCGCCGATTTGAGGCATTGCGTGTTGAGTGAGGAAACTCAACGCCGCGCTTTTACATTATTACCAGAGCGAAGAAATGTAACATTAAATATTTAAATTGAAAATATTAAATATTTCATTTCCTCGACTGGGGATCGAACCCAGAACCTGTCGGTTACAGCCAAACGCTCGTGCCGGTGCGCCACGACAAGCCTCTGTATTATTATCTGTGATGTACCAAGAGTTTTAGTTGCCCGATTACTTTCTTTATTTCTTCTCACTTCTTGCTAAATTTCATAAGTTCAAATCCGAATCAACGGGAATAACCATATATGTTTTGATAACGCATATAAAAGACCGTATTTTGTTTGGCGTTGACTTAAAAGTCTAGTACTTTAATATTTGTCAGCAATAACTTCAGTTTGTTACTTCCTAACTAATCCTAACAGACGAACAGTAAAGTAATCCTGTAAGCATTCCGTTTTTTGTGTTGAAGTACTGTACCCTAAAAATTTTCAATTTGAAATTTTATTTGTAATAAGCTATAAGAATTTCTATGAAAAGACCAAAAGCAGGGCAAAGATTTTCAAACATTTCTGTATTCTTTTATCAAGTAGTTGAAAATGTTTATGTTACATAAAGAGTAGTAGAATTATAACTTACAAGACATACTTGTATGAGTGACTAAAAGAGCTTCATAAAGGTAAATTAAAAACGAAATTTTCTATTAATATGAAAACTGTTGAGTAGCTTGTAATTTTTCTTATAAGCACTACAAACAATATTTAAATATTTTTAAACCAATTTTTTTTTTTTAGCATTTCCAATACAATTTTAACATGATAAGATCTTTTTATATATTTCAATGTTTTTCACTTCTCCAAGATAATTTAGGGAAATTATTCTTACTACTGACTTGCACTAACTTACTTACCTGTTGATTTCAACTCTAAGTATTTGGTCTGTGCGTTGTTAGACATTTTCAATTCCCCACTCCTTAGATAAAACCTAGAGCTGAGTTTTGTCATTCCACACAAAATGTCTCGAACATCATGCAGTGAGTGAATAACTTAGTGTCTAAGTACTACATACCCTCTGTCCTGCTATATGCGGGATACAGTATGTAAATATTTTGTTTCCCGTACACACGAGGGAACAAGATAGGTAACCTGGGAACTAGTTTCAAGACACTCCGTTCCCATTAATACACAACATATACAAACTATAAATCGCTATAAATCCTTACTTTACACTATTAAGTGTCAACATTAAAACACAGGTTGAGAAGCCCCGAACACTACCTAGGTCTTAATCTCAAAAGCTTAAGAGCTAAGTTGCTTAAGTAAAGTATTTTGATAGAAAAGGAAATATCACTCTTATTACTCAAGATTCAAGATCTAAAATCAACTATATTAGGAAAGCCATGTGCAAGGACTTTACAAATAATGTTTTAAATAATTTTAGATCTTATTATATATGGAATAAAAGTGATATTTGATTGATGCTATATGTGTTAAAGTACTAGTAACAATATGACGAGGGTGCTATCCTCTATAGTAAGCTCGGTGAAAATGTACTGTCAACAAAAAAAGTTCACTTTAGACAATTTGAAAGGTATTCGTATTTGTTTATTAAAAAAAGTATCAAGTGATTATTGTTTTAAGGTTCACGCTCTATCCCGCATATAAACGGGTAAGTGAGGGAACCAGGTCGATCTGCGATCAGGAAAATATTTTTTTATCACCTCGCTAAAAAACAATATTTTGTGATTCATGTGGCGTTAAGATCTATAACTCAGCAAGCAATGTATGTCTCAAAAAATCTTTTAAATGTCAAGTTTTCCTTGCGTTTTCTATATTGAGATTCAGATCTACGATAAAAGATTCTCAAAATAATAAAAAGAACCCCTACAAAACAAATCACTATCACTCATCTTGGAAAAGTCATGTATTATAACATTGAATTTTCCTTAAAGATAGCTAAGAATCACTGCGATGAACAAGGCTTTCTATTAAAAAAAACCGAGGCTAAGGTGCTACATACAAACAGACAGGTCCAACATATAACCCTTCTTTTTGAGTCGAAAGTAAAAAAAACTTTTTTGATAAGTCAAATGGTAAAAGAATCTTAAATAGGAAAATGTATTTGCTATCGCTACTTTACTTATTGTACTTACATAAAGTTATAATAGTGTCTGCGTTGCAATTGGAGAATTCTGCATGCAAAGTCGCTAGACGTTTTAGATTAAATACAAGACGATCGGCTTTAATTTCATTAGAGAATAGGTTTACAAAGTCTATAAAGCAAATTAGGCAAAGTGTGGCATTGAATTTTGTTTCTCAATACAAAATGTCACAAATTAGTGTGAAAATTTCTTTGTTTCTACTAGAGGAAACCTGGAAATCTAGTATTAACACGTAGTATTCATTAAGATATTTCCGATTCAGACTTTCCCTCGAATTTGAAGTAAAGCATGTTGAGTGGCAAAACTCGCTGTACTTCGCGTCGTTACCAGACCGACAAAACAAAAATATCAAATATTTCATTAACTATAGTGAGGATTGATCTACAGCCTATCCCCGCTTACAGTCGCACACTAGAGCCCCTGCGCCACAACACATAAAGAATATATTTATCTTCTTCGACATATTGACGCATTTAAAATGTAATAACCGTTAGGTTAGGTTAGGTTATCCACAATTTCACAAACAAACCGGACAAAATAATCCAGACTGATTGTTCCACCCAGAAGGATAACAAAGCTTTGTGGAAAGCTATGGAAAGCTCCCCTGAATATTAGTTTGGAGGGTTTTGTTCGAAGCTCCGCGTTTTGATTGACGCTTAAGTTGAGTACTGGAATTGCTTTCACTGTAATTAAATCACTATGCGAGCTTTTCAACAACTTTCATATTGAAAATTGCATTTCTGACGAACAATATGGGTAATGTTTATCGTTTTGTGGATGTGAATGTATGAGAAATGAATGAATAAAAGTGATATATTTTTTTTTTTATTGTTTTATTGCTTTACACAGTATCCCGCGCAAGGGAGGGTAGGCAGAGGTAAATTCAGAACTAGTGTTATGACACTCCGTTACGTTCCCCACTTTCACCTATCCTTTTAGTGGCAAAGCGTGTTCTTAACACGCCGCGCTTAGATTTGTTACCAGAGCGAAAAAATGAAAATATGCAATATTTCATTTGCTCAAGTGGGGATTGAACCCTGAAACTATCGCTTTTATCCTTGAGCCTCTGTGCTAGACCTATTCACAAACATCACCTGTGCAGGCAGGAAGTTAACGCCGCGCTTTGCCTCGCTACCAGAGCGTGAAAATGATTAAGTTAAATATATCATTTCATCGACTGTGCGTTAAGAATACGGCGGAAAATTAGAAACGAAAATGTGTAAAAGGGAACGGAGTGTCTTAACACTACGTTCTTAGGTTTCCTCTGCCTACTCTGCTATATACGGGATATGGCGTGAAACTAAAAATAAAATCACTTCCATGATCAGGAACAAAGACTTTAGCATAAGATATTTTCATAAGTAGTATACAAAGAGCCAAAAACAAATATTCTTATACACTCACTCACTCAGCTTCACGCTGTATCCCGCACATGGCAGGATAAGCAGAACGGAATTTGGGAAACTAGTGTTAAGACACTCCGTTCCACTTCCGTTAACCACTTCCCGCCGATTTTGAGGCATTGCGTGTTGAGTGGCGCAACTCAACGCCGCGCTTTTGCCTTGTTACCATTTACCGTTTATACAAATTGTTCAATACACAAGTTAACAATGATGTACGAAGCAATGTGTAATGAAAGTAGATATTATGTAAAAACAGTACATGAACGCAATATGTTCTACAAATGGATGAGTTATTCAGATTTCAGTTATTTCCTAGTTTGGTTTTTTATTTTTTTTTAGCATCACGCATTAGGTTTTTAAAGTGTTTTTTTAGATATTTTATTTTGCTTTACGATGTATAACGCTCGTAGAACTGTAGACATTGGGAACTTGGGAACACAGTGTTATGACATTTCGTTCCCATTAAGACACTTCCGTGCTGCCAAATTTAAGGCTTTATGTGTAGAGTTGTGGAACTCAACGTTTGAACTGTTTCCAATAGACCTGACCTTAAATATTAATACATTTTAGTAAAACATTCTGGCACACTTTAAATAAGCATAGGTTTACGTTTATAGAAAATGTATGAACATTTTAACGTAGCGAAATAGAAATCCGCACTCCTTCGAAACCGTCCAAATGTTCTGTCCTCTAAGCCATACGTCACTACCTGTTATAATAAAATGGGAAGCTACAATATTTTTTTCTATTTACTTCGATCTATTCACAAACATCACCTGTGCAGGCTAACACTTCCGCGGCGTTAACTTCCGCCACACAATACGTCTAGATAAAAGTATTTTAATGGGAAGAGTATCCTAATACAAGGTTACCAGGTTCCCTCTGACTAACCTGCTATGTGCGTGAAGTAGAAAAAGCAACAATAATATAATTAAAATATATAAAAAAAATAAACATATTGGCGGATATCTACTTTACTAAACTGCTATTAGATGTATAAGACGTATCTAACCACAAGTCTGGATCGGGTAAAGTGTCTCTTTCCCGTTCAATTTAACTATTCAATCCCTCAATTTGCGTAGTAAACTATATTTATATAGGAAAACCTAAAAAAAACTGATCTTTTGTTTAATTTTATTAGCTAATAGTTAAAAAAAATATTTTCACGCTTTCTGGCCAATACTGGCTGTATTGGAATTCAGCCTTAGAAGTGGCGGAATTCAACGCCGTCACTTCTAAAACAGTAATTTTATATTTTCTTTGCCTTATCACCATAGTGAAGATATGAGAATTATAAATATTTCACTGGTTAGAATGGGGATCAAACAGTCACACATTTTTACCCTTGTGCCATGACAGACTTCGTTTTTTTTTTGGGGTGAAAAAATATACTACAGAAATCTATAAAACTACATATGATATCAGACAACTTTGGAAGCCCATATAATTTTGGAACTCAATCACTATGTAACAATACACCAGGCTAGCCCGGATGCCAAGCGGACCGGAAATAGGGTGGAATTAAAATGAGAACTATTCAGTCATTTATACACAACGACATTAGCTTTGCCTTTGTTTTAGTGATTGATGGAAAATTTCTAATATTGCGTAAAAAAATTTATAAGGATATATGAAAATATATATTATTTTCTTTTTATATATTCTTGCTCTAGTAACAAGCTAAAGCGCAGCGTAGAGTACCGCCACTCAACGCGCAATGTCACGAGAATTAGTAAGTGGTACGAAGTGTCTGTGGGTTAGGTTCCCTCTGGCCACCCTGCCATACTAGATACTTCGGACTGACTTAAATGTGTAAAAACAAAATCTTTTTCCAAAGGAATAACCAACAGACAACGCATAGAAAAACTACTGTCCATTTTTTTTAGCTTCACATACAGTAGTGTGTATGTATATATATATATATATATATATATATATATATATATATATATATATATATATATATATATATATATATATATATATATAATATATATATATAGATTTTCAATATGAGTCAGGAAGTGTCGGGGAGCTTAAGAATATTCATTTTCTCCCCATTGGAAAGCTAAATGAGGCATTGGATTAAACTAAAAGCTCAAAATTAAGCGGAACATTATATACACTTTTTTGAGTAAAAGACAAGAGTATAAAATAAACATTATATTAGTCCTTTTAACAAATCGTCACAATAAATTTTCACATGTTCTGTCACTTTAAACTGTCTCGATAGGGCTGCCAACATTTTTATATACTACTTCAGTAACATTTATTACATGTTATATAGCATTTTTGTTTTCGCATATACACGCCTGCACTTGGGGTAGGGACCTGAGGATCTTGTACTGATACCATTAATAATATAAAATATTTCGGCGAAGTTCTTGTGGCTTCAATGCCACAAGAACTTTGCCAAAATATTTTGCAAAGTTCTTGTGGCATTGAGCAACGAAACTTACCAAGCGAGGAGATAAAGAAATAAAATATTTCATACCCCCGCATGAACATCAAACCCAAATCCGTCGCGTTTATTTAAGCACTTGTAACGCTTAAATTCTGCTAACGCTTAAATGCTCACCATATTACACATTTCTAACTACTATTGCAGCTAAATGAATAAAAATTTTGTAGCAATTTTGTCGAACTTAATATTTTAAATTAAAGTAACTATTTTCATTTTTAACGGATTTAATTAAAACAAACACAGATTATTGAGGAAAGATTGTGAAAATATTATTGTGAAAACTACATTTAAATCTGGTTATCATAGATCAAATGTATAGACAATAAGAGAGCATCTTAAAAGATCATTATTTTGGACCCTTGTGTATATACGTCATATAAACGTCTCCTAGTACACAGTTTACAGCTTGTAATCAGCTACATATTGACTATAACTTCGTATAGATAAAAAAAATCATTAAAACCACTACAAAACAATTTCAAATTCAAATTTACCTGAGTCACTTTAAAAGGTAAATCTGAAGCTTATTGCATTTCCTCAAAGCATCAGTTGGATATTAAAAATCCATAATATACGTAATAAAGAAAGAACACCCCAAACGTGCCTGGCATCCAGCCAACATCTAGCTACCTAGAACCATGTCCCTGTCGTTAAGTTTACATTTGTTTGCATTGGTTATTGGTACTGAGATCAGCGTGTTTGGTCATGAACTTCTGAGTGACCTAGTATATTGGTTAAGGGGCCTAAGTCTAATTTGTTTTTTTTATTTCCTAATAAAAATATTAATTATATTGTCAAATATTATACTTTGTGGGTGTATTATTTTTTACTTTTAGCTTTACCCCACACATGATAGGGTAGGCAGAAGAAACTTAGAAACCTAGTGTTAAGACACTCCGTTTGGTTTCCCACATTCCGCCGAATTTCGGGTATTGTGAGTTGAGTGATCGAACTTAATGTCGCGCATTGCCTTGTTACCATAGCGAAGAAATAAGATTCTTATCGAGCTACACGTTGGATTCCGCACATCGCAGAATATAAAGAGGGAATCAGGAAACCTAGTGTTCAAGCACTCCGTTCACACACAAATATGAAAAGTGTCTTTTAAATTAACTTCCTTATGCCGATATAGGTTCCTTTTGCTTGCCGCGCTATATACTAGATACAGCGTGAAGAAAAATATATAATAATCAGACTTAAACAACAGGCAACATAGGATTTTGCCTTTTTGTTGGTTAGGCCTTTTTCAGCTGACATTCTATTTGATCCTTTCAATTATTTTTTAACGATCCTATCCCTTGTCGACAATATACCGTATTTAATTGTGTAATATAAATTAATACGCCGCTTAATTTCTATGTATTTCACCTATGGTGTTTGTTTACGCGTACAATGCTTACTTTCGAATTTAAAATTAATGAAAAAAGATTAAATAATTGGCTATTATTTTTAATAATCATTGAATTTTTTGTTTACCTTAACGCTGCACAGTAGCGTACCAGCGTAAAATAGCAGTGTAGCGTATAGGGAACATGGGACCCTTGTGTTAACATTCCGTTCCCATTGAGACACTTCAGTTTCCAACTTACTGTCGAATGTTGGACACATTGCGTGTCGAGTGTTGACAAAAAATATTAAGCATTTGATT
>DWMZ01003820.1:0-12310 GCA_018249855.1 Eueides tales michaeli | reverse complement strand
TATATTACAAGTATTAATTAATTCCTGCCATCCAATAAGCAGGTGCTCACCACCTCTTGTAATTTATTTAAAGGATCTACATTCTTTACTTGGTCGGTTCAACGCGCTCGTGTAATAATGCCATGATTTTTTGCCTTCAGTTTTTCTCGATCTCAAACTCTAATTTGTTGGTCTATTTAACGTACAAACCAGTAGGTTGCAAGATTAACACATTTTTAACAATTGGTTATTGAGGGATTTCCCTTCCTCAACTATTTTAAGGATTCCCGAAGAATAGTACTTATGTCATATTACGGTTTGGATGTTACTTTGGTATGGATTTCAGGTCATTCTGGAATTAGTGGGTATTAATCTGCAGTCTTGCGCAAAACTAGCCAACCACTTTAGATCACTTTTCTATTTCCACCCAGCATTCATTCTCTTCCATTTACTCATATAGATATGTCCTTGTCTAAATTCTGAGACCTGTCAAAACCTCAGAAAGGTAAGTATTTTGCTACTATTCAATTTAATATCCCGAAGCGACAATAGTTTTTTTACTTAATAATTTACTGAACGGAATATTTATTCTACAATTTGTTCTGGCTAACATCAAGATCAGGGACCATTCACTGTGTAAATGTGGCCTAGACGACATCCTTTTCAATTCTCCTAAGTAGACCCTCCCCTTATACGATGTGTTTCCCCGTCCCCTTAATGTTCAATATTGTAAATTTTTACAATATTGTAAATATTAGACATAACAAAATAAAATTATAAACTTACATTACGTAAAATATTATCAACTGATGATATGTTCGTTCATAACAATGATAACGACGTTTCGACTGCTAACGTGGGGTCCGATTTAGTGAGCGCGTCAACATCTGTCAGCTGTATTAATAATTTTGAACCCTTGTGAGTGTGCTTACGAATTCAACATGTTAAACATAACCGAAAAGAGCTTTTTTTTATATAAACACGAGTGGAGTATGTAGTGTAGCCGATGAAGATAGTAGAAATGCTTGTATTTCAAGCATTTTTTGCAATCGAGAGAAGGGACGATAGTGAAAATAACGTGGAACGTCAACGCTCACGATGCTCACGCCCCTACCCGTCTGTACTGTAAGCACTATTCAAGTCACATGAGACGTCAAAATCGCACGAATTTTACCATAATCTGTGGTACGATGAACGCTGTTTTGACAATTCGGAACACGGCTAAGGAAACAGATGTTATTTTAATGATGACTTGAAAATTTAAAAAAAACGCTACTCACGCTATAAACGCTAATCACGCTATAATAAATTACCTAAGGTCAAAACCGTTGTTATCAACTAACCTTCCAAATTAAATGATCAATAAGAGAGTCAGTCAGTAAAACAGTTGCCACTATATATTCTTGAATAGGTCAAATATAACTTTTTAATATGAATGAAAGAATAGGCAATAAATTTATATAAAGGTTTATTTGGAGCAACTTGTGATAAAACTTAAAAAAAGAGATCGATTTACAGCAAGAATATTACTAGATTAACTACTACTACTACTTAATTTTCTCTTTTATCTTTTTGCGTCGGATTTGCTCCTTATCAGTTTATTCAAGGGTTGATACTACAGGTTGATACTTTATGTACACTTTCATCGCCTTATACTGTAATATTATGCTATAATAAGTATTGGAAAAAGTCAAAGAAGCGATGTCACTTTGACTTTCGAATTTTAAATACAACCAACGCTATCTGAAGACGATATGATATATGTTTTTAACTTGGATTTAAACTTAAAAATATTTTTTGTTTCTAAGCAAGAACAGGTTGCCTTGTCCTGTAAATTAATAACGTTTTAATAACGTTTGTCCTGTAAATATATACATTTTTTTCATCTTCATTATAAGAAGTCGAAGTCGCCCGTTTTGCATGTTTGGATATGTGATTTCATAGTACAAATTTTAATATGCAATAACTATTATCATTGTTTTATAGTTAATATCATTGAATTAATTACATTGAATCTTTTAGTAATGATATACCATTTCATACTTTAAACCAGAAACTCAGCGACTCGTTGAAATTTCCAGCCTTTTCCGAAAGAATGGTCGAAATTTTGCCAAGGTCGAAATTTTGCCCTTGTTTTTTGTAGATTCGCAATTAGGTACTCTAAAGGAAAAAATGTATATACAATATCTTTCGAAATACGACATAAGCTACGGTTTTTGTCTAATAAAATAAACTTTTCTTGTATGGTATTCTTTCATTAAGGCGTTTCGAGCCTGCCTGTTGACCACATATCACTTCACCAATGTCACGTTGTGTGGAGAAGACACGAAGGAGTAAGTTGTACAGTAAATACCAGATAATACATATTAAAAAAACATCTAAAAAGATCTAAGATCAAAAATTGCCTTCACGAATACAAAAAATCAAATAAATATATTTACGTTACATAATAGCACAAAGGATTATTAATAGGAAATAATGTATAATACAAAGGTGTTAGTCTACAACTTAATATTGTTATATCTAATATATTTACACTAACATTAACAAACATTGATTAAGGGGACGGGGAACTTTACATCGTATAAGAGATGGATTAACTTGGGGCATGTAAAAAGGATGAGAGAAGGGGAACCGTCGTCCAGGCTACACATTGAGTGGTCCCTGATCTTAACTAGGTGTAGGCGTAAGTGACAAATAATTGATATAATCCTCCGTTCACTAAATTTTTGAGAATATAACCAAGGTCGGTTATCGGTTAGGTTGAATACCAGCGTAATATTACTTACCTATTTGAGATTTCGGCAAAATCCTAGAATTCAGACCATGACAGGTTCAGATGAGCTAGTCCAAGGGACAACAGAGCTCAAATAGAAAAGTGATTAAATTGTGTTGTGTGAAAAAGTAATTACACTAAATTGCCACACTGGATGGCTAACAGTGGTTTGACAGTCCAATAAAATAGGTGCTTTTGGGCCTTACCGGGTGCACTGGGTGGCTGCAAACTGATTCCAGTACCTGCTTTGTACAGTAACTGTGTTTAAGGCAGAGGAGAGCTTTTATTAGTGCCTCGGCGGCTGCCTGTTTGTGTGCCTAGAGGAATCTGGGCAATACAGGCCCTGGCCCTGTTCACATACCCGGGGACAGTCAGGTCGCGGCTGGACCCACGGGTCCGGCTGTTTGACTATGGGTACCGCGGGGACCGGAAATCCTAAGCCCTGTCCGGTCATTTGAGGTTGGACTCGCGGTGTTGTGGTTGGCTGCAGAATTTGGGCACGTTCGTCTGCCCGGTATAATTGTCACCGGGCGCTCAGTTTCGCGCGCAGCAAGTTAGTGCTTTCACCGGCCTAAGACGGAGGGCTGCCTGGTGGGCCTAGCGCGGTTTGGAGCGACCGATAGTGGCGGCCTAAGTACTGATTGGCTGCTGCAACTCGGGTACATGCCTGTTCAGCATGAGAGACGGGAGCTAGACCTGGATCCAAAGTAGCCGATTGTAGGCCAAAGGCTAGACACGCAACACGCGTGACGGGAAGTGAGTGTGCCATTAACAACTCCGGTCCCAACTAGAGATTGGTAGTCAGCTTCTCTGGCGCCCTCAGCGAGGTAGCGAGCATGCCGGATGGCGTGCAGGATGTGAGCGAGTGCTTCTTCCTATAGTGGAAGTGCGTGGCTTACACCTCTTCTTTCGTCTTCCTTCGGGTTGATGGTTGGAGGTTACGCGTGGTTACTTCCCTTTGAAGGACTACCACGTAAGTGGTAGGAGGCCAGACCTGCCAATGGTCCCTGCAACCAGGGTAAAACCCGGAAGCAGGTATACTGGCCCCACCTGTCTATAATCTTCGGGTTGGTACAGTGGGACAGTATAACATAAACAGAAAAAAGTTTTAACGTCTGGGCCGTTGGATATAAAAGGCTTTCTTTATTTACTATAGCGAGGACATTAAATGATTTTTTAGTTTGACTTTAAATATCCCTGTACTATCACATAATTTTATTTCATCTGGTAGTTTCTTGAACAGCTGTACTCCCTCAAACAAGATTGTTTGAGGGAGTACAGTTAAAAAGCGTTTTCCGTATTAGTGTTAAATGCTTCACGGTTGTGGGACTGGGAACACTTGCAGCACCTTGGATTCGATCTACACTGTGATTTTATGTGACCAGACCGACAACAGGCTTAGATACTGGATGGTAGAATATTTATAGGGTTCAGTACACAGGGAGAGAAGAATGGTAGGCCTTTCATGCAACTTTTGACCACGGAATGTAACTATAACCGACTGAGTCGGAATTCATGTAGTCACACCCTCATTTACACTTTTTAACCACCTTAATTTCAAAATATCTATAATTTCAACTTCATACAACCTGAAGAAAATTCCCAAGAGCCTACGAACTTATCCAGCGAAAAGTCCACTGGGATATCTAGTATAATACTCATTCCAGTTATATTAAAAATAAAGATAACTACTACATACTTATATAGACATAGAATGAGATTGTACAAAAATAAATACACTGCAGTATCTGTTGAGAATTCAACGCTGATTTTGTTGTTACTAACATTTTTTACACCATCTCTGGTGATATTTATTAATGTGAACAAATTGGCCAAACTTAATAGTTTTAATGGAAGTCTCAGCAGCAGGGTCTGAAGTTTGTGTTGAGGGAGAAGGAAAAGGGCCTTTATCCGAATCAAGATAGAATTTTGGACTTTTAGATAGAGAAAATTGAATATATAATATATATAAAAAATAGCACTTGTGTTAACCAAAACAAACGTCAGCGATGTCCTAAGCTTTTCTTAGCTTCCTAGCGATTGTATCATTTTATAAATAAAATATTCCCCTCCTGATAACTAATAAATAAAGATATGTAAAAAAATATTCTAGATGACTGTTTTTAGACCTTAAAAAATTGTAACTTAGACTTAATGTAGATGTGATATTAGGATTAAGAGGATTTAATGATCGATTTACCTCTCATAAAGCCGAATAGGCAGGGAGAAACCAGAGAAGAAACCAGAACTCACTCAAGACACTCTCGCTGCTTAGAACTTAAGTGGTTCGGGCTGAAATTATTTGTTGAGTACTGATAAACCCAATTCTTTATGTTGCCACAACAAGAAAACAATAATTCCTACAAATAGGGTCAAACCCATAGCCGTCGCATTTAGAGTCAGTCACTATTCCACAGCGCCAAGACGACCTCGACATCAATTTATTAAAATAAATAGAATATTATTTCATGGCCTGTTGAATCGAAAAATTGTAAGGTTTTACAATTAATATAAATAATAATAATAGTAAAGTAATAGATGCATGAACTGAAAGTAATATTAGTTCCAAAATGTATATGTTTATTCTTGTTTCTCACATTCTTTTTTTTGCTTATGTCATTTATTTTGGTAGCTGTGGTGCTCCTAAAAACTATGTAAGGTTTAATATATAACAACAATATTCTAATTCCCTTTTTGTTTTGTTTTAAGCTCTAACAATTAATGATAACTACCATTTGCCATTAAAAAACACAAAAATAAATTCAGAATGTGAAATTAAAGCATTTTACATCGTAAGTCCTTCATTTAATTTTATTCTATTCTAAAAAGGGTGAATTTAAACTAAAAATTGGAAAATTTGATATATGCAAAGGACCGAAGAGAGAAGAATGCGCCGAAATTACCTCTAGAGTAGAAAGTGATACTACGTTGTTATTAGTCATAATTGTAAAAAAAGACACAATCCCAAATCAGGTAAAAGCATATTTTTTTATTGTAAAATATATATAGTATGTTTTATTTGTTTGATTAGCTTCACACTGTATTCTACACATATGGAACCTGAGAGCCTAACGTTAGGACACTGCGTTCCCCACTTTTCACAGAATTCCAATTCTGAAGACATTTCGTGTTGAGTTGGTACTCTACGCCACACTTTGTCTTGTTACCAGAGTGAGGATACATAACCTCTACTTTATAAGAAAAATATTATAATTTATAATATAAATATTATAATTTTACATTCAAAAACACAATTAAACACGTGATGTACTTATAAATTAAAAAAAAAAAGTTGTAGGCACAAAAGTGTTAAAACGCAATCGCAAACCTCTATTAGAATTAAAAGATGACCGATATCAATATTGGCTATTAACGTATTAAGCTTAACATATTATACAAATATTTATTAAAACAGAAAAAGCTCTGGTAACTGTTCTTTATTTTTCAAAATAATCGAAGAATGTGTGAACTTCACTGAAAGTGTAATTTTCGTTACAGGGTAAAATTATAGCAAGCGTAAACGGTAAATCACTTGTAAGGCTGCAAATGAAAAGACCCTGTGATCATCTCTTCATGAAGCCATTATTTCAAAAAATGCTTAATGTTACCCAAAATTGTGAATTTAAAAAGGTATAATTTGAAGAAATTATAAAAAAAACGAAAAAATGGAAAAATATGGTTTTACCAAAAAAGAAGAGAGAGAGAGAAAGAGAAATATCTTGATAAATATAAAGTATGCGAAATAATCGATTTTCGTATATGACACATTCATATAAGTTCATAGTTTGTCGGAGTGGTGTTTCTTATCTCCCTTTTTTTAAATGAATAAGTAAGGTCACTTATATAAAAACTTAAATTTCAGGGTCACTATACCATAAGAGTTGATTTACAAGATGTGGCTCAAAGTTACTATGGTGGAATGTTTTTCTATGGAAATGTCAGTTTTAAATCAATTTTTTATAATGAACAATGCAATTTCTCTTGCTCAACTGTGGAAGTAATGTTTGTCCCGAAAAAATGAAATAAGCATTGCAAATTATTACTTTATATCCAAAGGACATAGGATAATAATATTAAAATAAATAAAAAATACTTTCATAAAAAAAATACTTCTAAATACATGCACATAGAGCAATAACATTAATTGCTGATTATTATTAATCAATACTTTTTATAATATTTTTAATCAAATGGACAGCTTTCCTCTTCATCTACCCGGATACAATACATTCCTTTTGATCTGAAAAAAACCAAATTTGAATTAATTACTTAAAATAATGTCTACTTAATTAATTCCAACGTTTCATAAAATATCGTCAATGAGATCTTTTTAATTCTATCTATCTATATATAGTAGAAAACAGTAATTACAAAGTGTGAGTATGCATTTAATTGTGAAATACGCAACATGTTGTATTTCAGTTTTATTTTAATACACAGTGATTCTAGAGATTCTTCCTACTTGATTCTTACTTTTGCGTTCTAATGACATTATCACTTTTAAGACAATACATTAAAAACGCAAATTTCAGCTAAATTAATAAAAAAATAAGTAAATTTTGTCGAACAAATAAATTAAACTGACATAACTTTTTTATTGATTAATCAATTTAAATAAAACACACATTAAGGCCGCTTTCCGAATTGTCAAAACAGTAATAACGACGTTTCAAATGCTAACATGGGGTCCGATTTGGTGAGCTCCATCATCTGTCAGTTGTATTAATAATTTGGACCCCTTGTGCGTGTGCTTACGAATACACCAAGTTAAACATAACCAAACAGAGCATTTATTGATATAAACATGGGTGGTGTATGTAGTGTAGCCGATGAAGATGGCAAAATGCTTGTATTTCAAGCATTTTCGAGGAAAATGACGATAGTGACATTGACGTGGAACTTCAAAATAACGTCAATGCTCACGATGCTAATGCCCCGACCCGTCAGTACTGTAAGCACTAATAAAGCCACATGTGACGTCAAAGTCACACGAATTTTACCGAACGCTGTTTAGACAATTCTGAAAACGGCCTAAATGTTAAAGAAATGTTACCAACACATAATAGTTAAAGCACAGTCAAACAGTCAAATAGATATACAGACAATAAACTTAAAAATTACTATCGATACTATAAATTAGAAAATTTTTATTTATGCGAAAAACTATGCCATATAACATGACCCAATGAGCCTAAATGTTAAAGAAATGTTACCAACACATAATAGTTAAAGCACAGCCAAACAGTCAAATAGATATCAGACAATAAACTTAAAAATTACTATCGATACTATAAATTAGAAAATTTTTATTTATGCGAAAAACTATGCCATATAACATGACCCAATGAGCAATATGAATAGTTTCACAAAATCGAGAGAACTTGAGATTTTCAGCTACGTTTGCTGCGTAAACCGACCGATACAAAAATTAGCGACTGCATGTATCTTCCAGAGATAATATACGGTAGTAAGGCTGATTTCCGAATTATCAAAACAGCGTTCATAGCGTACCACAGATGTGGTAAAATTCGTGTGACTTTATCGTAACATGTGACTTGATTAGTACTTACAGTACTGACAGGTCGGTGCGCTAGCATCGTGAAGATTGACATTATTTTGACTGTCAATGTCACTACCGTCACTCTCGTCGATTGCGAAAAATGCTTGAAATACAAGCATTTTACCATCTTTGCGCCGACACGACATACTCCACTCATGTTTATATCAAATAATGCTCTGTTCGGTTAGGTTTAACTTGTTTAATTCGTACGCATACTCACAAGGTGTCCGAATTATTAATACAGCTGATAGATGTCGGCGCGCTCACTAAACTGGACTCCACGTTAGCAGCTGAAACGTCGTTTCTACTATTTTGACAATTCGGAAAACGGTCTAAGTTTAATGTATTACAAACTTAAAAATATATTTATGAAACTATTTTAAACAAAAAAAAAATACAGTAAATATTTTTGTTATAATTATTAATTACTCTTAAAAATATAACGATGATGATGACGGATATCGAACAACACAACTATATTTGTTAGATAAAAATTCAAGGATCAGCATAATGTTTGAATCAATGCTTTAATCTCAGAAAATACCGAATTGATTTGAAGAAATATTTTTGTGTTTTATAGACCATTTAACAAGTAATTCTCTGTTACCAATAAAAGTCAGGAAATAAACTAAATGATGTAAAAATGGAAGAACTTTCGAGTTTTCCTTTCCAGAAGAGAGTGCATGGCCGGTGGAGTGGGGTAGCTGGTGTTTGTTTACAATATATAACAAAAACAAAACGAAGAAATAATTTCGAATCTATTTTTTTCTTTCTTTATATATTATCAACTACACTGCATACTCTTGGTCTTTTTTCTTTTTTCTTTTTACAAATATATTTTAAGTAATACAGTATTATTTATTATCCACATGAACACGTTAGATACGTATTGCGCCTTATATAGATAAAATTTGATCATATAATTAAAATTGATAATTTAAAAGATACTACAGTTTTAAAATACGAGAGCAGAGCGTGTACGTAATGACTCGTACATCGTATCGCGTATGTCGCACGTATGACGGCAAACAACGCAAGTATCCAATCTAAAAGGCGTTAATCTCAGAAGCTTCTGGTTCGAATAGCAAAACATTTATGTATTAAAAAGTACATGTTGAAATTCCAGCCATCCTTGCCTTTAGCGAATTATGTAGAGCAGAATGTGAATAGACTGAACCGTTATCAAAGAATAGAGTAACTTTCTCAAAAGAAATACTGAGAGCTGAGCTGACAAGAGACGGAGTATTGAACTTCAAAAAAACATGAAATGGCAAGTTTTTGAAAGTTCTAAAAAAATCATCTTATTCTAGTCAAGGACGATAATCAACCACCACTGATGGATGCTTGGTCAAACTGTGAAGATTCATACAGTGACTGATTGTATTGTCCGGAAAGCACACATTAGAACGTTCGATGATTTTTTTCACTGTTAAAGCCACTGCATAGTTGCAAGACCTACATTGAAGTCCTAAAAATAATTTGATAGTGTGGTTGATTTTATGCCTCATTAAAAATTATAGCAATGTATATGTTACAGTTAAAACTAGTTTTCAGTTACAACGCTTTTTCCCTAGTTAAAGCTAGCTTTCACTAAACGCTTTTGTTACAACTAGAAATACCTAGTTATAACTAGTTTCTCGTGAACAGAATACGTGAAAGTATTAAAATTTCAAACAGGAACATTATATGTTAACGTATAATGTAATAAAATTAATCAGACAGTCCGAATATGGATTAATAATTTGATTTTTGAATTTAAGTATTAAATACCTAAGTTAAATATAAGTACGGATTTTCACTTTTAACCTTGATTGATGTTTGTTTGATGTCTGATGTGTTTGTATTTATTTAAGACACTGTAAATAAGTGTTAATTTTTGCGCCACAACAAGCGTATAACAGTAACCGACATGTTCAGGGTAGCATATTCATAGGTAGCATATTTTAAAAAATTGGCTACCTATTTTCGTGGGCACATGACTTTAAGACAATATTTACTATTGATTTGAGATTCACAAACACCTATAACTATCATATCATTAGACTACTTATACTTGAGACACCAAATGTAAAGTGACCTCTTTAATTTTTTTTGTAAAGTGGCCTCTTTCATTTTTTGTAAAGTGACCTCTTTCACGCACATAGCAGGGTAGACATAAGAACCTGGGAACCGTTCCCATTACGATGCTTCCGTTCTTTCCTTCGTTCTGTAGTTTCCGCCAAATTAAGTCATTGCTTGCTAAGTGGCGGCACTCAAGATTGGATTTTGCCGTGGGCAAACACAGCCTGTCGCTTATAGTCGAATGCTACCACAATTACTTTTATCACTATATACATTTATTAAAGATAAAACAATAATACAAATGAATTACTAATGTTGGTTATGATTTCCCAATATTTGGAGCGACCATGTCCATGATCTGATTTATATGTAACTAACGGAGCCCGCGCGGCTTCCCCTAAGCCCTTAACTAGAGTTCAGGATTTATTATTTTATTATAGTTCTATATATCCATTCTGTTATTATTCTTAATATTTACTAAGAATAATAACAGAATAGAATAATGCAATGGAATGAAATAACATCAATCCAAGATTTAAGCTGTAATTTCACAACACAATTTGCTTATTTTATATCTTTCTATGCCGACGGTAAGTACGCGCGCACGACAGATGTGTTTTTAAACCGATTAAGCCCCGATTCCGTACAAGACTGGGATAAAAATATTTTACTCAATAATCCCTTCTATCATTAATATAGTCTCCTAAAATTGGTCAAGCTCTTCCAGAGATCGGCCTGGACAAATACAAAGATAGGCGAACAATAATTTAAAAATTGTATGTTGTGCAAATAACCGTATGCTTCTTAATGCTGTAGACTTTTAAAAACATAGATATACAGAATATATACTAAACCAATACTATAGAGATGAGATTACATTAACGCACTACTGTCTGGAACTACCGGGTCCATTTGAAAAATTAGTTTTGTGTTGGACAGTGCAATACAAGTACAGTATCAACAAAACATACTTTAAAAACGGTAGACCTTTTAAAGATTCCCAGCGTTCGCCACGTAATCGGTTAAAATTATAATTTAATCATTATTTATTTAATTATCTTTTATAGTTTAACAGAACTACTACAGTTCCTATGCAGGCCTAATTATATAACAACAAAGTTTTATTTAAATCGGTCCAGTAGAACAGAAGATATGAGCATACAAACAGACAAACTATTAAATGTAAGAACATCGAAGATCTATAGATCATCGAATCTAGAGTAACTGGTAGCCATGATGAGTAACTGTATGAGCTCAGCCAAGCTATTACCTATAGACAGTATGTCTATTGGTAATAGCTTGGATGAGCCTGTGAAAAATTATTCAGCATGTTGGGACTCTTCGTTTGATTGACAAAAATTAAAATTCTGGAGTATCTCTTATATAAAAAAAGCCGTGAAAGCTGAACTAAACTATGAGAAAAATGAAAATGCCTAACAAAACTATTCAGTTATTACGTTAACTATTGTTATTCAGTGTTATAAATTTTCTATTAGTGTACAAGTGTTTAAGAAAGCATTGCACTAAGAGCTCTGCTAAACTAATCAAATGAAAACTTTCTATAAAAAGGAGTGAAATGTCAATTAAAACATCTTGTAAAAAACCAGCCCAGTCACGATAAATCTGTTTGTTTCTCAATGACATAATGAAATCTCTAGATAAAACCAAGACATGTCTAAAGTTCCTTATTGTGATTATTTTTATTAATATACTAAAATTTTATGTGACCGACCGTCAAGCATTATCTAATCAGAATTATATGTTGTAACTATATAAATATTTTTCCGAAAATATAATCAATATGTGTCTGTAGACACATGTTTTTACTGTTTTATTTGCTGATTCATGGCAAAATTTAAATAGTATAATATAAAAATATATATTAAAACATAGATAACAATATAGGAATATCACTTACGACTCCGGAATATCTT
>DWMZ01003819.1:0-12310 GCA_018249855.1 Eueides tales michaeli | reverse complement strand
AAATAAAAATAATAAATTTAAATATCTAATTTTCTTCATATATTATATCTTACAAGCTATTTCTTAGCTCTATAAATCATTTGCTCATTGTTATCACTTCTCTTTACATTTATTAATAAAATGTATTATACAGCATCTTGGAATGACCATGTATTTTTTATAATCCTATACATATACTTTTTTTTAAATAGTTAACAAGAAAATTTCAAACATGGAAATATTAAGGATATTAACACCCCAATGACGTCGCAGCATTAAATAGCATTACATAGTCTATACAAGATCTATATATCAAATTGACTATATTTATAGTTCATAATCAATAGAACAATTTTCGATACTTTTTTCATTAAATAGAATTTTAAAAAAATACCAATTTTTATGGTAATTTTTAATTATAAGGAATTTGAATATGTTACTTAAAAACCATGCAAAGTTTAGGGGATATGCTGAAACACATAATTATAGAAAGATACTGATCATTCTAATATTTGCAAGTCCTATATTTATATAGCATATTTATATCGTTGAGTCAATATTCTTTATAGAATTTCACCAAAAATTAATAGTATTTCAAATTTTTATGAAATACATACTAATCAACTGATTTAACTGATAATAGTGTCTTTATTTTAGATAAATATGATGTATTATTTTCAAAAATTGTAGTTATTTTGATTTTGTATTAGCAATTTGCACAGTTCATGCAAATAAGTATTTGGTAGACTATAATTTGAGCATGTATAAATGATCTACCAGAAATATATTATACCACAAATGTTAAATATAATGCATATTTTTATTCTCCAGTTATTACTTCAATATTCCATGTCCTTCATGTTCCATCGTGCTCCACCGCATGGCTGGTAAGTGCATCTCGAGAGAAAGTCTTTAAACAGATCAAGGTTTTTCAGCAATAACATGTTTTGTCAATTTTAACCTTTATTAGAAATAAATACTATACAAGTAATTTCTGAACAAATATATGGCCCGTCAAGTTATTCATTTTAGACTTACCACACTTTAAATTATAAATAAAATTTTGGTGTTTAATTGCAAAACAAGATGATGCCTTTTTCTGTGTCCTGTAAACAAAAAATATGTTAGTATAAATGTCAAAAATATACAATTAAAATCATACTCACGTTTGTGCTTGGGTGGAATTAATTTAATTGCACCCGGTTTGTCTATTTCCATCAATGTTTTTGGCTTCTTTTCTGGAGGTGTTTCATTGTGTACAGGGGATGGTCTTTTTGGTATTGAAACAGTGGGAGGTATTGCAGGAGGCGGTTTTTTGTTCAAAAGTGCAGCTCTTGATGGTGGTGGTTTAATCTCTTCTGCTAATCCATGATTTCTGAATTTTGAATGAAATGTTTTGACAGTTTTTGGTTTAGGTTCATCAGGTTTTCTTATCTCTATGGATATGGAAGGTTTGTCTTTTTTTACATCACTTAATTTAGGAATTTTTCCAAGTTTCTGTATTGATGGTGTTTGAATTTTATTATCACTCTTTTCCAATTTACTATCTTTATCTTTTTCTCTACTTTTATCTTTATCTGAGCTATGTTTTTGATTGCTCTTTCCATCCTTCACTTTGCTGCTACTACTACTACTATTACTAGATGAACTTGATTTTTTACTACTAGAACTACTACTACTTTTAGATTTAGAATGATGGGAAGAATGCCGATCCTTATCTTTATATTTATCTTTACTACTATGTTTGCTAGAACTGTCTTTATGACTACTACTTTTTCCTTTATCACTAGATTTACTTGAGTGCCTAGAAGTACTAGACGATCTGGAAGAACTAGAACTTTCTTTACTGCTACTACCCTTATCCTGTGACTTATCTTTATTTTTACTTTTATGTTTTACTCGGATTTTCTCTTTTTCAGAGTCATCTCCTGATGCTTTACTCTCATCTTCTACCTGTGATAGTATTTGTTTGCCATTTTTTAACATTATTTTCAAAACAGGCAAAGTGTCATTTTCATTGTTAGGAGCATCATTTTCATCAATATTAACATTTTCTGAGTTATTTATATCATTTTCAGACTTGATATCTTTATGATCATTTTCAATTATGGAAACCTTTTCTGGATCATTTGAAGGAATTTCCGCTTCTATATTAGAAGTAACATCATTTTTACTACTTTCACTTTTGATATCAGATTGAAAATCTAAAATTACTTCTGGTATATCAGCTATTAATATTGGTGTAACTTGTTCTCCTTTAACTGCTTTTAACCATTGTTCAACAAGTTTAGAAGCTAAAGCTCTAATTGCTAAAAAGGAAAAAATAACAAATTTAGATAATGATAATTAAATACTAATTAACTATCATTAATTAATTGGTACTTACCAAAGTGATTCCCATCCTTTGACAATTCTTTTACTAACTTTGGACAGTTATTTGTCTTTAATCTTTCCACATCAACTGGACATAACAACAACAATTCTAATAATTCTCTTACAAGTGGCCAGTTCTGAGCTACTATACTCTCTGTAAGCCACATGTGTACTAATCTCCAACCACCTGATCCCATAAATAGACCTAATAAATCAGTTTCAGTACATTTTAAAATTTGTATATATATACACTTAGATACAAGCTTTTTTGAGAATTTTGTCATTAATCTGAAAATAGAAAAATATACATTATAAACATCGTACATCATAATTTTATTAAATATTGAAGAAATATTTAGGTATAGAAGAGCTGAGCGTTAGTAATAATACATACTTAGCTAGTCTATGAACTTCATTATTGCTTTTGATGCCCCCACTTTGTGATAGAAGTACACTAAGGCATTTTAAAAGCTGAATAGGGTCGATTCGGGGCTGTAACAGATAATATTATCTCTTATAATAAACTTAAAATTGTCTCATTTTACATGGTCCAATGTCAACATAGTGGTTATGTAAAGACACATAGACATGATTTTTTTTAACATGGTATTATCTTAACTATTATATATGTTAAGAAAATCTTGCAACACTGTCATTATCAGATGAATAAAATAATTTAAATGACCTGTGCTTAATAAAATATTGTATAGAAACCACGTTCTTTATAATATTTTAAATGACCTCATTTTCTCGCCAGGTAGACCAAATTATACTTTTATGTCGTTTTCTATAAAATATATAGAGATTAATCTTCAATGTTAAAATCATAAACTTTATAGATCTATTAAGATCTTTTAAAATATGTTTAAAGTCCACCTATTGCGTGATATACAAAGCAATATGGCGACTTTCTATTTAGGGCATGGTAATTTTATTAAACTTTTACACAAGTCTAAAAACCTATTCCTACTGTTATGATTAAAATTGAAATATTGTGTAAGATAAAATTTATAAACCACACTAAACATACATTTAATAAGGTTACTATATAACAAAAGACTGCCATGTAGGCAAAATAATAATTGCAAGATTCATCTTGTTATTTAAAGGATAGTTAAAATAAATCCTATCCTAAAATTATGTTAAAAAACTTACCATGCTTTACGTTTTGCGCGTTAAAATAAATAAAGGTGTATGACGTGTCGAACTCATGTGCCACGCCTTTCTTCAAGCATTACAAAATGGCGGCTCATTTCGTAAGCGTTTGTGATAAATAATATATAGAGTTCTTTCACAGAACTTAGCACAATATAATAAGTTTTGTTAACTTTTAATTCTTACACTAATATTTTGAGAATAAATTGTCACAAAGTAATTTCCCAGGTTATGTAATACCATGAACAATACAACCTACTCTATAAACCTATAATGGTTTTACCAAAAAAATAAAAAAATATATTCAGTTCATATATTTTATATATGAATGCAACACAGTCATTTCCTAAATCGAGACCAGCGTTAGACGACCTATTATAATATCCACCCTTGTATTACACGCTAATCCAAAGTTCCAAACACGGCTTTCTGAGAGCGAGTAAAATGTGAATTGATAAATGTCAAATGAAACCCGAGTTCCGAGTGTCGACGCTCGACAACGTCATAAGCGGAAAAGTGAACGAATATAAAGTAGGAATTATCGTTATTCATCGATGTTGAATAAACATCGATGTTTAGCTAGAAAACATCAATGTTTTGACATCGATGTTATGACTTCAATATTATCGACACATCGATGTTATATGAATGAAAATATCTAAAAAAGTTTTACGCGTCATCTAGTGTATTTTGGATGCACTACATTACATGACTGACAATGGTCAAAATGTGGAATGATGCCGTATGAATAGTTATTTCATTGCATTTCTTGACAGATAAATAAAATACTGTTAACGTCAATTCAATGTTCGCATCGCGTCATACTTGTATTATGTATTTAGATAGAGGGACAGGATAGGTATTGTGTTGTGAGTGAACTTGTGAAGTGGAAACAAATTTGATTTACGATTGTTTTTTTAAATAATGAAACTTCAGAAACGAAATAACAGGTAACATATAGTTAAGTCTTTATTCTGCACTGTATTATTATTTCTTTATCCAGTAACTATTACATTATTTTATCTGCTTAATTTGTTTTCCAATTTTTAGGTTATATTGAGATAAAAGTACACAAATTCAGTTTTCGTGATTGCTGAGTTTATTTTGCATTGATGGACTGCTAAGCATTTGTTTCGGTGTCCGTTAGCTTTGCATGCAGGTGAGTGAATGAATAAACAATTTTTTTTCTGAGTGACTGAACTGCTGTTGACCTGGGATGGTCTTTACAGCTTCACCGGGCGTGGAGGGGCAAGTGTGTCTCGCCCCTGAAGAGTAAATACGAGATTTTATGGACGCTCTTGAAAGAAACAGCGATTGCAGGGGAATGCCCTGCGTACGCTAATCAGGATGGTCTGTGACCGTCTGGCCTCGCCGCGCCGAGGCGCGGACGTGCCGTTAGTCGGTAATAGTCGTCAGGATCTAGAAGGACGCTACGAAGGCGTCGAAGAAGCGGGTGAGGGTGAGGAGCGTATTTATACGCTAAGACAATGAAGGGGTTGGGATGGTCATCTGTACGCTCATAGTAGCGTTTAGCTAAGCCTTTGCAGAATTGCTTGAGTGACTATAATTCAAATCTTTGTGTAGGTCCACGTTGCGTACGTACCAGGGACATCCGGATGCCATGCGAAGGAATTTATTTTGGACTCTCTGAAGGAGGTCTATCTTAGTGTGTGCGAATGCAACACAAGCATAGGACATTATGGGACGGATGCAAGTTTTGTACAATGTCAGCTTGTTCCGAAGTGATATTTTACTTGAAAATCAATGGGTACAGCCTTACGTATGATGCTTTGTTTCTAATAGAGCATCATACGTCATCTGTTCGCGGAATGTCGTTGGTGTAGAGCGCGTAAAGGATGGAAGATAACGTGGAGCCTTGTGGGACTCCGGCGCGGACGGTGCGAGTGGACGATAAGGTCCCTTCTTGCCTATAACTAAGCGAACGATTCGATAGATATTCATGTATGATTTGTCTGGTCAATGTGACACAAATATGCCTATGGAATTATAATTTTATTTAAAAAGTCCAGTAGCTTTTGTATTACAATTACAATAAATAATATTTCATAAATATAATAGTCAGTTTTATTTTATTTTTATAACATAGATATTTTACACATATCGATTTTTATAGTAAATCGATACTTTTGATTCGATGTCAAAATCGATGTTTTCTTAATATCGATCATTCCTAATATAAGGGTCAACGAATGAGTGTCGCCTATATAAAATCAATGCTCACGATGATTGCTGAATCACCTATCGCCGGCCGCACACCTATCGCCGGCCGCAAGTCTAGGTCCGAGCCCCGCAGGGGGCGCCCTTGCCGCCGCCGACATCCTCTCAAGCAGCCACGTAGTGCTTGCTATCTCAGGGACAGAGTACCCTCTTCCCTCCCCACCCGGTGTCGCTGTAAAAGCCAGTAGGGCTAACAGCAAATTGTCCTGTTCGAAAAAAAAAAAAAAAATGATTGCTGAATGGCCATAGCCAATTAATTATCAAAATAGTGCAATTTGCGTAATTTCTCTACTAGTAGCATTTATACCACTCGTATATTCTATTAATAACAAAATAAATTATTTGTTTTTAATAATTTTTATATAATTACAAACAATGTATAGTCGTACTATTTAATAAAGGGCCTAGACAATAGAGCCGTTTTCCTAATTATCAAAACAGCGGTAATATGGTACCACAGAGTGCGGTAAAATTTGTGTGACTTTGACGTCACATGTGACTTAGCTAGTGCTTACAGTACTGGCGGGTCGGGGGGTTAGCATCGTGAGCATTGACGTTATTTTGTCGTTCCACGTCAATGTTACTATCGTCACTTTCCTCGATTGCGAAAAATGCTTGATATACAAACATTTTATCATCTTCATCGACTACACTACATACTTCAATCATGTTTATATCAAAAAATGCTCTGTTTGGTTAGGTTTAACTTGTTAAATTCGTAAGCACACTCACAAGGGGTCCGAATTATTAATACAGCTGAGAGTCGTTGGCGCGCTCTCTAAATCGGACCCCACGTCAGCAATTGAAACAGTTGAAACTTCGTTTCTACTGTTTTGATAATACTGAAAACGGCCTAGATATCATTATATCTGGAAATATCGATAACGAGAGATCGTACTAAAAAAACTTATTGGATTTATTCAGAAATATTGTACGTAGTATAATTTATAATGACAAATACACTTTTTTCCTTAATTTTGACACTTAACTAAATTCACTGAGGTTTTAAATTGCGACAGTAAAACTGATAATGATTGGTTTGGATTCCCTGTGTTGAAAAATTGACATCGGTCCGGATCGGCAACAAGCTATCACAAGCCCCTGCCCTCTCCAAACATCTTGTGCAGACGCTTGTTTTGGTGGAAACTTGGCCAAGCTTCACAAGCTTATAAATGAGTATAAGTGCCTCATGGTGGGTACGGTAGTGAGAATATAGGTATAAGAATATTTTTATCTTGGCAACATTTATGTTAAATTTAGTCTGATATTCCATTTTCTTGCGTGTTGTCACCACTGTGAACTATCAATTGCTGCTAGTGCTGTAGTGAATTGTATGTGCTCGGAGTATAGTTTTTGCCACTAATCAAATATCAACATTAAAAAAATGTGGGGAGATTCTTTGTTGATAGTGTTTATATCTATATGTACAGCTTTTTTAGGAGAAGGTTGTGATACATCGAATTTATATAACCTTTTTCTTTTAGATATAAATAGTTTTTAATTAAAATATGTAAAATTATCAACATAAATTTTAATTTTCAGGTTTGACTTGGATATTAGTTTATAGGACGGAAAAGTACCAGAAATTAAAAGTTGAAGTAGAACGACAAAGTAAAAAATGTAGGTTTAATTGTATTTAAATTAAATATATGTTATTAGAGGACCAGTATTCACAATTTATTTCTACTAAACTGCCTTATTACATTAATTATTATCTTCAAATTATTACCTGGTAGAGATTTCTGTTAAGACATGATCTGAAAATTACTCCCAAATCTATTTTTATATTGTTGTACTTTAAAGGCCAAGGATCTTTAAAATAAAAACAGTTCCTCATCTAATGATACCCTGTTTGTGTTAGGGTCTCTTATATTTATTTTACACACAGCTGTATAAAAGATGACAACTTTTTACATAAAAGGATTTTTTTTTAATTTAGTTGTGTTTTTAGTAGAAAAACGTAAAGAAGCTCATGGAGACTCTTTGGACAAACAGCATAAAAAGAAAATTGAAAGGGAAGAAGAAAGATTGAAAAATAATAACAGAGATTTGTCGTTAGTAAAAATGAAGTCTATGTTTGCTATTGGTTTTGCATTTACTGCACTTCTGAGCATGTTTAACAGTATGTTAGTATGATTATATCATGACTGAAAAATTAAATTATTTGCTATATTTCAGTATATATAGTATTAACATTTTTTAGATTTGATGGCAGAGTTGTCGCAAAGCTGCCTTTCCATCCTATTTCATGGATTCAAGGATTAAGCCACAGGAATTTACCTGGAGATGATTATTCTGATTGTTCCTTTATATTTCTGTATATATTATGCACTATGAGCATAAGGTGAAACACATACATTGAGTTATTTAAATTTAATATTTCTAAAATAATTCAAGTTTTTTAATTTTTTTACAGGCAGAACATTCAAAAGTTATTGGGATTTGCACCCTCACGTGCAGCTTCTAAGCAAGGTGGAGCATTATTTGCTGCTCCTCCAGCACAATTCAAATAATTAAACACATTTTCATTATCAATAATTTAATAACTTATTTAGTGACTACTTGTAATTTTGGTTGTCTTTAAAGTAAAACAATATTATTTATCTCGTTTTTTTATTATTCTTTATCTTACTAGTAAATATCTTACTAATAGGTATTTAATATACATTAAACTCTATTAACGGTTCATCAACTAATAATCTATCAAATCCAAATCTTGTTAAATCAACGGTAGTATACTGGCAATCTATAATTAATTCTGCAACTGCTTTACCAATGCCTGGTGAGTGAAACACTCCTGCAAAAATAATTTATTTAATAAACAAATTCTTAAGATTGATTTGGGATTATAAATTTTGTCAAATGCATGAAAAAAGGTGGGACAACTTAATAATTTTATGAAATCACATTTCAAAATATGAGAGTACATACAGAAATTTGTAAGAATAATAGTAATTAATAAATTGCTGTTAAAATTTGATAATTTCCAAGTGTAAAACTGCATATTATGTGATGTAACATTAGTTATAGAGGTGGTTACACAAACGTGACTAGCTTTGACAAGGAAAAAGAGTGAGGGTTCAGAAGTCATAAAATGTATAAATAAAATCATACTCTGTGACACATTAAATTATGTAAAACATGTTACTATAATACTAATTTATTTATAAAAATTTGGATGTAGCAGGACTTGAACTTATGCTCCTTGGAACCATCCAACAGCTTCCAAGAGCTGCAGGTTCAAGTCTCACTATATTTAAATTTTTATATGTTTGTAAAATTATAAATTTACACTTCAAAAATATTTTAATGTCTTACTATAAGTTTAAATACCTTGTCTACCAAATCCTGTAGCAAAAATTAAATTAGTGTGATAGGGATGCGGCCCTAGTATGCCAGTATCATCATATGTATTACAATCAATATATTCAGTGGCCAATATATTTATCTGTAAAAAAACATAGGAATAGTTTTAGAGTTATATTTTATTAGAGATATACAATTTCATTGACCCATATCGAGATTTGGATATTATTATTATTAGCTTCACACTGTATCCTGCATATGGTAGGGTAGGCAAAAGGAACTTGGGAATCTAGTGTCAAGACACTACATTCTATTCCCCACTTTCTGCTGAATTAGAGGCATTACAAGCTGAGTGGTGGAAATCAACACCATGCTTTGCCTTATTACCAGAGAGAAGAAATGAAAACATGAAATATTTAATTAGAAAACATTAAATATTTCATTTTCTTGAGTGGGGATTGAACCCACCACCTGCTGCGTTTAAAGTCACATTCTTGTGCCCCTGTGCCACGACAGGCCTCAAATATGTATGTATATGCTTGGAACAAATTTATTAAATTTCCACTAGCCAAAGATATTTGCTTAAAATTATTTTAAAAAGAGCTATTTAAAATTTCTCTACAAAGATTATATAAGTTGTAACATGTATACTATAAAATTTTTGTGTAGTGTGGAGAACAACACAAAAAATCATTTGTATGCAGTAAATGCAGTAGCTCAAACTGTAACAACAGCAAAATCTCCACAGTTTGCTAAAACATCTTTGTCCATTTAGATCTATCATTAATCAATTTCTTCTGGAATAATTTAAAAGAAGCTTGAACAGTAAAGTTGAGCATTAATATATGTCCCAGGCATTGCTTTCAATGATTACTATTATTATTTTTCTTTATTAATAAAATAAATTGTACCTCCTCATTTTGGCATTTTGGAAACCTGTTGTATAGACAGCTGTTAAAGATTTCATTATCGAAAACACTTAAATCCTTCTTCAAAGATGGAATTAACCCAGATATAAGGTTACTATGTAATCCATTTCTCCTTAACCATAAACCACTTGTATCCATAATGAAAGGACTACTAAGACCCATAGGTATTTTATTATCATTATTCACTATGGAATAAACATTATATTCTCTAAAAAGTTAAAAAAATTTCTTATATAAAGCCAGTATTATGCTAGTTTTTAAAAGTTTATCAAATTTTCGTAACTCTATACAAACTAACCTTTTTTCAATCGGTAAAGGGATTGTCAACAAGCCGCCACCCACACCTATGTTTGCCAATTTAGCTATGTGTGAAGATTCTGAACCTCCAGCTACGACGCAGGAAGCAAACTTTAATGCAGTTTCTTCACCCTCTACATTTTTATAATATAATCTTGTTATTCTTTCTAATGACCCAGGAGAAACACCCTCCATAAGGAAATCACGTTGAATTTCCATTTCAAACCCAGTAACTTCTGCATTCAAATATATTACACCTTGTTCTTGGGTTGTCTGAATTAATCCTCTGAGCAATGTTTGCGCATCAAAAATACCCACAGTTTCTGCACTTAAACATCCTAAATGATAAATATAAACATATGTATGATACTTGAAGAAAATTTCTTATACATTTTATACCTTATTATTTCCTATATATTTTAAATAGATAGCAACAGAAAGACTTACCTAATTGAATATCAGATGTATTTACCCATGGATACTTATTTTTAATTTCCTTAGCAGTTAATAATCTATTATTTATACCATGTTCTCTTTGTATAACAATGTTATTTTCTAATTTGTCGGCATATTTCTCACTGGCTAGTAATAAAGAACCATATGGGCAAAACTTTACATCAATATTTGCTTTGAAGTGATCTTTTATATTTCTTAAAAATTCTGCACTATATTGAGAAAGTAATATGTTTTCAGGCAAAGTATAATGTTGAGAAATAATTCCATGTGAAAACGTATTTTGAGAGTTTACATTCTGAAAAGTAATATTTCAATATACTTTTTACAAGATTAGATTTATTAAATGTGTTGTTTTATTGTACATTCCTAATAAATAACTTACTGCTATATTTTTGTCTAAAACTACGACAGATAGTCCATCACCAGCTCTCGTTTTGAGCCAATGAGCTACAGACAAACCTAAAATACCACCGCCAATTATTACAACATCTGCATGTTCGGGGTACCTAAAAGGTTTTTTTTTAAAACCTGAATTTATTTCATCACCAATTAGTTTGAATGTTCTTGTGATTGGATTGGAATATTTAGCATATGTACGGCTATATGAGGCTTTTCTCGATACGCTTAAAATTATATGGTTTCGAAGTAATATGGTAGTCATATTCAGATATAGATATAAGTTAATTTCAAGATTTTTATTATTTTCAATATTTACATATTTATCATTACGATAAGAATTTAACGAGTTAACTTTAATTGTAGTTGTAAGACTAATTTGTTAAATAGAATATATGACGAAGACTATATTTTTAAAAAAATAATGTCAAAATCCAAACCAAATGTCATTCATTCACACAGAACACATTAACCTAAAGGGAATTTCATTCAGAGAATAAACTATTTGGCTACATTCCACTAAGCACTCACAACGATCAAAACGCTCCAAGTCGTTCCAAATAACGACCGCGGTCGTTGTGGTCGCGGCGAAAAGTCACTCATGACGTCATGACTAATGCTCACTCCGAGCCCACAACGACCCACCTATAAAGGTGGATCGTTGCGTTGAAAAAATTGCGGCACTTTCAAAACGAATCGCATCAAAAATGGCGACCATAAAACTTACTTTATTTAATATGGAAAGATTCATTTTAGTAGATGTGAATATATATGAAATTAGCTTAAAAGAATAATTACAGTTTATAATCAGTACAAATAAACACATTTTTCCTTGATTTCCGATAATATAATATAACTTTATAAATGAAAACTAAGTTCGCTGATTTTTATTTATTTGTGATTGTATTTTTATTGAAAAATTATGGCAAATATTTGATTTTTTTTTCTTGCCATGTATATTATTTAGTTATTTACCTCTTCGCTCAAAACACACCATAGTCCATTCCACTTGAGTTTAAGACAGTAACGCTCGCAGATAAGTGGAACGGGATAAACTATGGTCATGAGTGTGGTCGTTGTGAACGCTTAGTGGAACGTAGCCGGATATGGGACGTATTCCGAATTGTCAAAACAGCGTTCATAGCGTATCACAGAGTGCGATAAAATTCGTGTGACTTGAC
>DWMZ01003818.1:0-12313 GCA_018249855.1 Eueides tales michaeli | reverse complement strand
GACAATATGCTATGAAAATAGCTAAAGTAGACTAGCCGTACAGTATCAACTCACTTTTCTAACAGCATATACACCATAGCTCAATTGTTAAGACACTCCACATCTATTAAGACACTTTCGATTCCAACTTTCTAGCAAATCCTGGCATTGCGTGTTACCAGAGCAAGCGATGGTAGGTGGTCTTTTCATTAATTATATATTTAAAATTTCCACATGTAGAAAAGTGAACAGTAGGTGAAATCTAGTAGAACACTGTTCCAATTTTTATTTAGACTGAAACTGTTTTTAACTTAATATATTAATAAAAATAAAAACGCTCATACTAACACCATACAATATGCAAATATCCAGAGTTCCAAACTCTGCGTTATCTTTCTGTTTCGGAGAGAGATTTACGAATTTAGTTCAAGCTTATAGTTCGCTTATTGTAATATTTTGTATCTGTTTATATCCTTTTGCATCTGATCTGATATGTTTATAACGATACCGCAGTGTTTGCTTTACACTTGATGTTTTATTTATTTATTTATTAGAATATGAAAATCACTTAAAATACAGACTTTAATTACCTAATCTCTTTGTTTTTTAAAGTCTTGATGAATCTCGCGTAGCGGGGAACGCAGAAGGAACCCGGGAATCTCTTGTTAGGTAGGACGCTCCGTTTCCATTATGATACTTTCGTTCTTCACTTTCCGCTGAGGTTTTTAGCAGTTGCGTGTTGAATTACGAAACTTAATGCCGCGGTTTGCCTCGTTACCTAAAAAGAGGATAAAAATGTATATTTTACTAGTACATGTGGAAATCGAATTTTCAACCGTCGCGCTTACAGTCACACGCTTGTTCAACTAAGTGCCTTTTGTAATCACATTTAATTAATATTATTTACAATTAATATCATTGTTCTTTGCTTACAACAATGATTTTATTAAAAAAATTCGTTACAGTAGACAAAACGTGGCGTTGTGATCTGCCTTGGAAGGGTTTTGTTTTCAAAGCCAATTATTTTATATCACCATAACAAAATCAGATGAAAATTAAATATTCACGTCGAATTCTTTATAGAACGCCATTTCTTTGCTTCGACGTTTAGCGTAATTTTTCTCTCAGAAACTTTGCCAAAACTTTTTTTAATTCGAACTTTTAATGTGACAGCTCCGTATTTGCTATCTGTTATAAATTCTTGCCATACATTCATGAACTTTTATAAAATTATACAGTAAAATGCTTTACTTTCAAAGAAATAAAGTCAAAATTCAAGAATGAAAAAGGCCTCTTGTGGTGCAGAGGTACAAGCATGATACCGTAAAGACAGTAGGGATTCGATTTCCACTCAAGCTAACAAAATATTTTATATTTTCAATATCGAGGCAACCTAGAATTCTGCTACTTAACATGCAATACCTCGCTCGCATTCGCTGAAAAGTGGAGACCATAGTTCGTAACACTAGATTCCCATGTTCCCTCTGCCTACTATATTATGTGCCCAGTACAGCGGGAAGTTATAAAAAATATACATATATTAAGTGTGAAATAAAATAACTGTAACAACAAAAACAGATTCATTAGTTTTAAAATCTAAGTCGACGATATGCTTCAACATTTAATAATTAAATTAAAAATATCAAATATTTCATTTCCTCGAGTGTGTATCGAACCAACAATCGGTCGGTTACAGACACACACTGCGCCACGATAGTCTATTCTGAAGGATAAACCGGATACTTAAAAAAAATATTTTTTGTAACATTTTACCAAATCTCGGATCCACAATCTTAAACATACTTGTATGTCTTTTGCACCAAACTATTAAATCCAAGGGGTCATTAGCTAAAATAAGTACAACTTAATTTTTTATTCAGTGTTCTACGCTACACAGACGTATCTGACTTCTTATCACGTACTCCGTTGGAAGCCCGGATTTAAGTCTGGTAGCGTTGCATATTTGCTAGTTTCAGTGCATGCCGCTTGCATTTTGAGTGTTGATTCTGAATTGCCTTGGTTTGGCTAACAAAAACTGAAGGTGTAAGATATTTCTGTGCCTTTTTTTATATTTACCTTTAATAAGATTTTAATTAGTATCTATTCTTATAGTAAACATGTAACTGATCACATGTACATGGAAAATATATTTAAAAAATCTTCTAGGGGATGTTTAGTAATATAATAAGGCCCAAAACTGAACCGTAACCATTTTAGATAATTGCCCCTTAGATTCAATAGTTACTTTACTTTTTTAATTATCTCTATCATTGTTGATTCAGATCCAAGATTTGGTAGAATATTACAAAAAGTTGTTTTTTAATGCTTCCGATTTTATCCTTTAGAATCGTAAAAAAGACAGAGAAGACGTAAAAAGATATAAGACATTTCGTTGTCTACTTTCTCGCTTTTACTGAACTCGAGATATTGCGCATTGAGTTGTGGGTTATAGTGCTAGTATTTTTTTTTATCACAGCGGATCCTACCTTATTATATGCGGGATACCTCGTGAAAGTTACTTCAATTTTACTGTATGGTGACGCCTGCGATATCGTTCAAGTTGACGTTGGAATGAAAAACGAAAAATATCTGCTTCATGCCCGTTTCTCTAAAAATTTTAGGAAATTCTATTTTAGTGTACCTCAGTGTCCTATACTCCCGAAGTAAACTATATAGCAAATAATATTAATGCATTGATTACTTTTGTCAGTGCGTTTTCTGCCAATCACCCAGTAATTTAAGAGCAAAATAAATGAAATCCTTTTTTTAGGTCGAAGCTGTATCCTGCACATATTTGGGTAGGCAGAGAAAACTTGGAAACCTAGAGTCAATACCAACTTTCCGAATCTCAGCTTCACATTGTAATAAAAGGCTAAGCAGAGAGAAACTTCCCTAGATTCTCTCTGCTTGTGTTTAGACATTTAATTCCAATTATAAATTTCCGACTTTTCGCTAAAGTTTCCGACTTTCCGCTAAAATTTTAAGGTATTACGTGTAGAGTAGTGGAAATCAACGCCGCACTTTTGCATACCAGAGCAAATGAATGAAAATATGAAATATATTATTTCAATACACAATCTACCGCGTTTACAGTCACATGCACAATTAGTGAAATCGGTATTTCTAAATACTACTATGCTCCTAGCCGGTCCCAGAGATTGATGGTGACGTAAGTCAGGGTTCAAGTCCCGCAGGGGGTCCACTACAAGGAACCACGCAGTGACTGCAATTCTTAAGGAAAATTTCTTCTTTTTCTTAATTTGACATACTTAAAGGTTTCTTTCCTACTTTTCACTTCTGCAGCTTCACGCTGTATCCCGCACATGGCAGGGTAGACAGAGAAAACTTGAGAAACTAGTGTTAAGACTGTTCCGTTCCCTTTTAAGTTAAAATAAAAGTGTGAAAAAACTTATTACATTTTAAAATAATTTAAATTACTATTGAATAATATATACTATATAATATACAACATAGTGGCACACTTATTTTTTCCTGTCAATTAGTTCTAAAACCTTTTATTCTCTTTATGAGAGATAAAATGATAATTAATAATGTTATAGAACATCTTTAATAGTATTATAGAAGTTTAAATTAATATATTTTAAATAAACTTGTAGCATTTATTGAACTGAGACTAACGATAATTACACTGGTAATAATTTATTTACTTATTTATTTATCTTCTTCGTTTCGAATCTTCGTTTTACATTCATGTTCGAATAAAAATTTTGTAGCAATTTTGCCGTACAAAATATTTTAAAATGATATATGATATAACCCATTTTATCAATTACGAGATTTAAATAAAACAAACACTTAATGTTGAGGAAAAGCTCCCAAAATATAATAGTGAAAAGTGGCAAGCGCGGCAGTGATCAGTAACAGATATTTTATAAGTTTTAAATGAAACACTTTTAAACGGATTAATCGCGTATATTGACTTTTAAAAATTTTTGGAAACCCGACGTTTCGAACACTTTGCAGTAGTAAGTGTTAGTACTATAAAGTGTTCGAAACGTCGGGTTTCCAAAAATGTTTAAAAGTATTAATCCGCGCGTTAAATATACGCGATTAATCCGTTTAAAAGTGTTTCATTTAAAATGTGTAACAATCGCGAAAATCAAAGATACTATTATTTTATAAGTTTTTTTTTAGCTTCACGCTATATCACGCACAAGGCAGGATAGGCTGAGGGAACCCGGGAAGTGTAAAGACACTGCGTTCCACTTCCGTTCCCCACTTTCCGCCGAATTTGAGGCATTGCGTGTCGAGTGACGGAACGGCCGCGCTTTGCCTTATTACCAGAGCGAAGAAATGAAACATTAAATATTTAAATTGAAAATATTAAATATTTCATTTTCTCGACTGGGGATCGAACCCAGAACCTATCGGTTACATTCACACGCTTATGCCGCTGCGCCACGACAGGTCTTAATTTTTTTTATAATTTTTTTTATAAGTATAGATTATATATCCTTGGGTGGGTACAGAACTCGCAACCAGTTCCTTGCATTACACGCTTGTACCTTGTATCGCTTGTATATTAATCCACAGGAAGCTATAGAAAATGAACAAGTAAAAAAGTATATTTCAGTTTTAAATTACAAAATAACTACAGAAAGTTGTACGTGAAGTCCCACAAGAGGAAATTTTATTAGTTACGCTGTAAAACATTTAATAAACACAAATAATATGAGCGTATAATAGTGGAGTTTCTTGTTATGTTCAATTTTTAAAATTTTCAAAGTGTGGAACACACTTGGGACAGAAAAACACTAACTTTGAAAACCTGTAATTTTTTACCCTAGTGTCATTTGAACTAGCACCTCCTTTTAGAGGTCCAAAATTTAATTTTTTGCCTTCTCTGATACATGCAGGAAAAACCGTTTAAAACCTGTCATGATGCAGCGGCAAAAGCGTGTGACTGTAACCGACAGATTGTGGGTTCGATCCTCACTCGAAAAAATGAAATATTTAATATTTTCAATTTAAATATTTAATCTTTTCATTTCTTCGCTCTGGTAACAAGGCATAACGCGGCGTTGAGTTCCGCCACTAAACATGCAATACCTCAAATAATTCCGCAGAAAGTGGGAGTGGAACGGAGTGTCTTAACACTAGGTTCCCAAGTTCCCTCTGCCTTCCCTGCCATGTGCGGGATACAGCATGAAGCTATAAAAAAAACGTCAAGTTAAATATATTTTTGACAAATGATGCGACTTCATCCACGTAATAACCCAAAATAGTGTTGATAAGACACTCCCTTTGCCTATTGCGTGTGACATACTATTGTTAACATTAGAAGCCTAATTTAAATTAATGAATATTAACCATTTTACTACAGACATACGAACTTATGTGAAGTTTTAGCTTTTTATGTGAGTATTTCTAAACTACGGCGTCACCCACGTGATTGAATAAAATTATGTGGAGCTTTTTGTGTGATTAACATTTGCTTGAAGCTTCGCCCGCGTGATTAAATATAAATCACTATTCTTTACATATATAAGGCGTTTTAGTGAGAGCGGTAGCTCTTACGATAGTTACAGAGCTATAGAAACTATAACGTATTTTAATATTGCCTCAAACTAACAAAAAATGGACGGATTAAGGAAAATATGGAAAATATTAATCTAATATGGAAAATATTAACCTTGGAGTGGAAACTCTTACAAAAAAAGTTTTTCTTGTATGTTATAAAATAACTATAGTGAAGAGACACGGGTAAGCTCAGCAGCACAGCGTCAGATGTAAATGTAACGGTTTGATTTTCACTTGGTGGGATCAATTCTTTCCATTTTCACAGTATTGCATTGAATTTCGACATTATATACTTAATGTCTTGGAAAATTGTGTGAAAAACGGTAGGAACTCAGTGTCTCCCTATGTCTCTCGTGTCTCCCTCAACTCCTATCTTAAAACTAGGTCCTAGGTCTCCTGATTCAGTGTACAACTATATCGTCAACAACATGGTATAGTAGCTAATTTTTCTACTAAAAATATCTACATTATCAAAAACTCGATATGTGAATATACCCTATTTCAAAACTCTCTATACATTATCATATGATACAGTAACAAGAGCGGAATTTTCGATCAGCATACAAAATGCAAAACATGCAGTCCAGCCAAATGCGTCAGCCGGATTTATGCTCAGATCTCTTCTGTACTAGAGAATTACGTGAGTTGAATGTCAATTTGTCCTTATATAAATATTATTTTATTCAGGTTCACTCTGTATGGCACGGTAGGAAGAGGGAACCTAGTGTTACGATGTTACGGAATGCAGTAATTCTGTTTCCCACTCTCCGCCGAATTTGAAACACTGAGTGGTGAGTGACAGAACTAAACGCCGCGCTTAGCATCGTTACCAGAGCAGGGACATTAAAATATTAAATATTTTAGTTTTCTCTAGTGGGCATCAAATCCACAGCTTACAGTTTACAGCCGCACTAATTCCTTATATAATTATTGGAGAGTGAAAATAATATTATTTTTTAATGAGATTTCGCGATTTTTACACATTTTAAATGAAATTAATTTTAGTCCCGAAAATAGGGTAGTTATAAGTTTTATCTTATGATTCTTTTTGAGCTATGTTTTAAAAAGATCCTATTAATAGTTTAAAAGTTTGCTTGTAACTGGAATAATCGAGTATATTGCCTATTACGTACGGCATTACTCATGATCTCGAATTACTGCAAAGTGTTTAAATCATTGAGTTTTCGAAATATATGATAACGGGACAAAGCATGGCTTTGAGTTTCGCCACTTAACATGCAATGTCTTGAAAATTATGAAACGTAGTATCTATTACTAGATACTACTACTCGATTCTCTAACTAAACATTTCTAAGTTCCCTATGCTTACCTTGCTTCAAGAAATATATAGAGGTAAACTTATTTATAAAAATATCGCGGGGTACATACATAAATAGTAAATGTATGCTTTTTATTTTGCATGTATATTATTCAATAGAAACCTTCCTGAGATTCGCAAGGAGCTTAAAGTTTTATAAGGAAATGCATCAAACATTCTATAGATCTAAATTATAAGATTAGGATTAAATAAAATATCTGGCTGTAGGTAACATTTTTGCTTGTATTTTATTATGAAAAAGTGGATCCTTTAGTAGTTAAAGCGTTCCGTATTAAGTTTCATAAAAGTTGGTTCAGCTGTCCGGAGATTAGCTCCGACAATTAAAAAAGATAAATAGACAGAAAGTTATTGAAATTGTACGTTTTTGTACCGGTTTCGTGTAAATAGCTGTATGCAATTAGAAAAACGGTTTCTTTAAAAATATAGACAGGGTCTCCAATTTCATTTATATATAGTGTTAAAAAAAATCTTTCCTTTATTTGTCAAGTGATAGATGCTAATTGGAGAAATAAGTGTAATATAAATAAAAATATTTTTCAACTCCATAAGAATTTCTGGCCACTTCTCAAGGAAGAACTATAAAATATTTAATTTATTGCATTCATAAATATATATATATTTAATAGATATATCTTAGCTTTTTGCTGATGCTGTAGAGGTTTGACCTAAATACTGTACAACAAACAGTCATTTATAAACTCCTAAGTTGAAGGTTATAAGGATGTTTTCACATATTTTGTATGGAATGAAATTTATTTTAAAAATTCATCTTACTTTTTCGCTGTACGAAAGGGAAAGCTGAGAGAAATGGGTAACCCCATGTTAAAGTATTCTGTTCTTTTCCCAACTTTTCGCCGTGTTTGAGTGATTGTGATTTTTTATTTATGTAAATTTAAGAAAAATATAATTCTATAATAACCTAACTTAGCTTCACGCTGTATCTTTTGCAGGGTGCAGAGAGAATAGAGCCCCTCAGCATGCATCTTTCGCTTCGTCCACTGACATCAACCTCTTAATACATATCCTCTGAGTGGTCCTCATGCCTCGTCATCTCAACTATGCAGTTAAGTCACCGTTAACTCTGTCACCGACAGAAATACACCTTTCCACATCCATTTCATATCTACCATCTATATCAAACGTACTTCCCAGATATACAACTTCATTCATTTCTTTTAGTAAAAATTATAATATATGATATATTATTATTATGAGAAGATAACTCAATTTGTCCCAAGTGTGTTAATGGCCTAAGCCACAGCTGAATATGTATTACGTATCATAAAGTGAGATGTATAAGAAATAAGAAGGGTGGCATAATAAACTTGCTTTACCAACTTTGTCTTACAAACACATACGTATATAATAATATTAATCCCTAACTTTATTTGTATATGTTTATTTTTATAGCACTTCCCGCGTAGCTCGCTAGGCAAAAGGTCAGTTGGTAGAAGTCTACGCCATGCAGTATGTTAGAGCAAGGAAATGAAAATAAATTCCCTGATGCCATCTTGGCCTCATATTTCGAGAATTTCACGAAAAGAGAGTAAAGTGTAGCCAACACTTTGCCATTGGTTGCCTCTGTCTACACTTCTGTGAACGGGATACAGCGTGAAGCTAAAAAAATATTTCCGCGCGTTGAGATCGCACCTACAACCGATATGATACATCTTAAGCTGCTAATCCAATTTTAATAAAACGTAGCTAAAACAATCGCTATGGATAATGTTTTCCATTAAAAAAAACACATTTTAATCGAGTCCTTCGTTCAGACGCCAAGGTGCCACGTACCGACATACAAACAAGTCTAGCTAATACACCCTAAAAATTTCAAGTTAAAGACATTCCGTTCATCATTCTCCGCCAAGTGTAGTGAAATTGCATTTTAGGAGGCGAAACTCTCTGTAGTCTCACCATTGGGAAAGTGGGAAACAGAGTGCTCAATGCGAGATACAGCGTGAAGTTGTTAACTTGGCATGATATTGACTTACAACTAGTACGTACAGTAGTCCTTGTAGTTAAATTGCCATATGATTACTCCATATGGGATTACGTAACGTACCGTAATGAATATTGGTTCGATAGTTTCAATAAAAATATATGTTACATTCAATTGAAAAAATACATTTTACATTTTAAAAGTTAACAAAGGGAAGAGAATATAAAAAAAACCATCTGTTTATTAAGAAAAGTTATTCATTGAAATATTACGTACATAGAATGATCGAAAAAATAGTTGTATTTTTGTTCAAAATTGAGTAACGAGAATTGGCAATATAGCTGTAATATTATTTATTTAGTACAAATTGTAATCATAACGAAAAATATTGTACAGATGCCATCCCATGATAACGGTTATGTTGTAAATTGAAAAAAATAATAAATTGAATTAGGCCAGGGGTACAAGCGGAGCACAAGGGCACAAGCGTATAAAAAGACAGGTTGTGAGTTCAATTCTTACTCGAGGAATTAGAATATTTATTATTTTCATTCCATTGCATTAGCAACGATGCAAAGAGCGGCTTTGAGTAACGCGCAATACACAATGGCTCAATCATTTAGCGGAAAAGTGAGGAAGGGGTGCCTTAATAAGAACGGAATGTCTTAACACTAGATTTCCAGGTTCTCTCTGCCTGTCCTGCTACGAGGGGTGGCTGAAAAGCTCTGAGACTGAGTACCTTATTGATGTCTCGTTCTGCATGTCTCTAATTGTGTGTACTATCAGTAGTAATAATAAAACAGCAGTTATAAAATTCCTCAAAAAAAGAACAAAAGTTTATGGGGAGTCTATGCCTTCATTTGCCACCATAAAACGTTGGAGCCGAGAATTTGAGCATGGCAGATGATCCCAGGTTAGGGCGTCCAAACACTGCAGTTGCCAAAAAAAATATCGAAAATGTGAAAAAAATTGTTTTGAAAATCGGTGAATCAAAATGTGACAAATAGCTGAAACCATAGCCTTAGCAAGGAACGAATAGGTGATATTTTGCACAATCATTTGTATACGAGAAAGGTGTGTACACGATTGGTGCCAAAAATGCTTACTCCACTGGACAAGGAGCGTCGCGTCACAATTTCACAAGAGTTTTTGGACATCTGTGGTGATAATCCTGGAGATCTTTTTGTTTGAATTGTCACCGTCGATGAAATATGGATCCGGCAGGACAACCCGGAGTCAAAAAAGGAGTCATTGCAGTGGATAGAAAAGGGAGAAAAGCCGCCACGGAAATTTAAAGTGCATAAATCGACATCCAAGCTCATGGGTACAGTTTTTTGGGATTGCGAAGGGAATTTTTAAAATGTTATCTGCCTGTTTTTTCATTTGTTTCGTAATTTCCGCTTAATTCTCAAGCTGCGTTGAGTGGTGGAACTCAATGCCGACCTATACCCCATTATCAAAGTATAAAAATAAAAAATAAATGTATATATTTTTTTAAATTAAAATATGTATTTAATGTTTTCAATTTCATTTTTTATCTTTTTCATTTCTTCGCTCTTTTTCATTGCTGACTCAAATCCAACAAAAAAGCGTGAAGCTGAGATTTTCATAGAGAAGGAATTGAATTCACAGCTTGCCGGGTTTAAATTCGCACAAATGTGCCCTTGCTCTTCTTTTGGCCTATATATACTTAATAACATTAAACAAAAAAGAAGCGGGCAAAGCCGTACAGCGTCCGTTAGTCTATAAAATATTTCCGTAACCACTTAATTGTACATACATAATATCCATACCAAAATAACATTAATTTTTAATCATCCTATTTAGTTCACACATACAAATGTATGTGTAAAAACGGTTAAATAACACTGCGGTTCCGCACAATCAGTTAAAACTTGCGAATTACTGTTTGCGGTAGCGGATCTACGAGTGTGTAGCAGTTAACTTTAACTAGTTCGGTTAAAATTTAAATAATTAGTTATTTTACAGTTTATTTGGTATATATAGATTTTCTATATTTTAGTATGTAAATAAAATGATTTACGTTTACATTTGTTTGGTGTTTTATAGTGATAAGCATATATAATGGTTGGAAATTAAAGTTTTACTCATAGTAATGTATACATATTGTTGATAACGGAACGGAGTGACTTAACACTAGGTTCTTAAGTTCCCTCTGCCTACCCTGCCATGTCCGAAATGAGAATAAACAAATCTTTCAACCTTTTATAAATTCTACAATCCTGAAATTGATACAGAAGCATCGGTGGCCAAATCCAATTCGTACTTGACTGCTTTTGTTATAGTATTTAGATATTTTTCAATCAGTTAGTGCACGAGTGCATGAAATATATATTCTACATATGTGTAAATAATATTATATAGAATAGATAAAAGAAAAAAACTATTTAAAAACGTTAAAAATATCAACATTGCTATACAAATGTGAGCGTAACGATTTAAAAACCGTGCAGATTTTATTTCACAACTTGAAAAAAAACATGAATGTAGTCAAAGGACAAAGTTGTTACTATAAATTTTTACCACGATATTTTATTTCCTTTCTAACATAATATTTTGAGTCGAAAGCTTATTCATTTTGTTTATATATAAAACTAGTAATTGTGAACTGATCGTTCGTTGTCAATCAAATGGAAGATATATGAGATAATCTATTCTTAATATCCCTTTGGTGTAACTTAGTGTTAAAAAAAACACGTTTCGTTCGCCACTTTCCGCTGAATTTGAAGCATTCCATGTTGAGTGGTGGATCTCAACGCCGCGTTTTGCCTCGTTACCAGCCAAGCAATCAAAATATAAACTATTTCACTTATACTAAATTTAAAACTTCACTTCTACTTGTGTTGATAGAACTAGTCCCCTTGCGCCACCACAGGCCTCATAATAAAAAAAATCTTTTAAATTTAGTTTGCTTGTTAATTTTTACATGATATGACATAAAATTCCATAGTTTTTATTCTATTTTTAGGCATTGCGTGTTGAGTGGCGGAATTCAACTCCGGGCTTCCCTCCATTACCAGAACGAGGAAATGAAAATATTTATCTTTAATCACCCGTCTTGGAATTAAACCCACAGCCGACAAGTTGACTGTCGATCGTATCAAGATAATATTCCTTAGTCATCACAGAAAAAAAATCTGTTACTAAAAACGCCATCCGACTCAAAACACAGAGGTTGAGATGGTCCGATTACCTTTCAGGAGAATTATTATTGTCATAATTTGCATTAGTAATCAGATACGACGCGGCGTTGAGTTCCGCCAATCAATACTCGTGGGACGGCGTAAGGAAAAGAAATAAGAAAAAATATTGTGTTAACAGATTCTAATGTACAGAAAAATGGCAAAACTGCTATAATCATGAAGATACAATGCTGCCTCATTTAATATTATTCCTTTATTAAAAAGCCTCCATGAAATTAGGTAAAAGGAAAATGCTTACAAACAAGTATAACAAGAAAATATTTACATTCACTTATTTTGTGTACTCGAAAT
>DWMZ01003817.1:0-12316 GCA_018249855.1 Eueides tales michaeli | reverse complement strand
GTGAAACACGCTGATTTCTGTGTAGCTGCCTCAGAGTTCAGAAACGTACGTATCGACAAAAGTCGACTGCCCCCAATGCGAGCTAAGTGTTTTGTACTGCCTGAACGTTGAATAAATTATTGTTAACAAGGGTGGGTTGAACAAAATTTTTACGCTTGAAAAAAGACTTCATCAAAGAATATTGTTATACATTTATTTATAGTGTACATTGAAATAGGTCTCCATTAAATAAAAGTTAAAATTTAACATAGTGAAAGCTACCGTAGCGCAGTAGCACAGCGTGTGTCTGCAAACGCGATAGTTGTGTATTCGATCCCCGTTTGGGGGTGACAAAACATTATATATTTCTTTATTTGATAAGAGGAAAGTGCGGCGTACTTATAAATGATATCAGAAAAAAATAATAAAAATATAATATAATTATATTTAGATATAAAACTTACTTATTAATTGTAGGAGACTTTTGTCTAGTTAATCTACTAACCATAACGATCGCTTTTGATGTGTTCAATATTTTCATCTTTTGTGTTATTATTATTTTTTTCTGTTTCAGTAGATCTCGACGTTAAATCAGTCACGGTATTAATACAAAGGGAATGAAATTCTGGAGGATCAATACCTGAAAATCAACATTAATGATTATTTTGAAAAAAAAGCCAAATTACTATATAATTTTTAACTTATTTTCATGTTTTCGCGCCAGTAGATGAAGTAGACAGAAAACTAGGTTCCCTCTGCCTATTCTGCTATGCGGGAAAAACGTGAAGCAGCGTGCAAAAAAAGACTTTTTGAAGTTTAAAGTTTAGTATACGAGTATTACACAAATAAATTAATTATATTGTAAAACATATAATGCAATATCAATCAAGTTTATTTAATATATGTATAATTATCGTTTCTGACCAAGGAAATAAGTCATTTCGAAAATATTGAGTGAACCAACCAACAGAAGATATTTTAGTATTAAAAGAGAGTCTAATATAGTTTTTATAGAGATTCTTTCCAATAAATGAAGGCCTTATAGGCAATTTAATATCTCTATTCATCTCATATAATGAACTATTACCTTCATTTATAAAATATGTACATACATAATTATTTGTACCGAAAATGATTGTATTTTAGGTAGGCATAACATTTTGTTCTATTCCTCATTTTCTCCCGAATTGGAAGAACGTTGAGTGGCGGAACTCAACGCCGCGATAATTACCAGAATTATTTACTATTAACAATATTTCAATAATTCTTGTATATATATATATATATATAATATGTAACTTAAAAATATTCTAGAAACTTTGAATTCTATATTACGAGTAAGTAGACAATATTTTATAAATCCTACATTTTTATTAACCAAACAAACATAGAAGCTAATTTGAAGACTTTCTTAGTATTTTCTTATTCACTTATTACGTCTGTGAGGAAATTTAATTCTAGACGAGACATATTTATTAGCCTAGCCTAGGATAGTTGATACAATTAAGATAAAAATTGAAATAAATCTATGTGAGTTTTTAATTTGCTTCTGTCGAGATAAGTAGCTTAGTTTGTTTATCAAAAGAATTCTTTATAAATATATCTTTACAAAAGGAAAGCTATCGTGGTGCAGTGGTAAAGCTGTCTGTGACTGTTGAAAAATTGGAGTTGGAAAACGATTACATGTAAGAGAATTCACGGCGTTGAACACTGTTATAAAGAAACAAAGAAAATAATAAAAAAACAATGACTTACTTGTATTACAACTGAATTTACTTATGTGCGAGCCGCCGTTAAATGAGTTTTGATTCACCAGATTAATAGTCGAGACACCTTAAATTTTAAAATGATTGTTCCTTTTTTATATGTGATGACCATATATGATATATGTATATAAATAATATTAATATATACTAAATTTAAAACCGTATAAAAATTTGAACGAAGCAGGATTTGAACCCGCGCCTCTTGGAATCCGTCCAAGCGCTCTGACCACTAAGTCATTCGTTCTCACCAAGCTCCGTCGAAATTTTTATACGCTAGTTACAACTTATTTATGTTGTTAGCATCTCTGTAGAGAGATTTTTACAAATTTCCGCTAATTTCTGGCTTAGTGGTCGGAGCGCTTGGACGGATTCCAAGAGGCGCGGGTTCAAATCCTGCTTCGTTCAAATTTTTATACGTTTTTAAATTTAGTATTTTCTTTGCTAAGTGTGGAATAACACTTTAGAAATACTAAAAATATTAATATGTGTTTTTGGTAAATGTATCTAATTTTAAATTTCTTTAATTGTGCTTGTTTTACCCGTTGATTGACACTCATCCACATCCACTGGTTGACTGGCGGAGATCTCTTAAAGAGATATGTCTACTTTTGTACACTAATTGTTTTTATTTTATATTTTTTTATATTCTGTTTCTTATGTTTTTTAGTACAATAAAGAATATATTATGTGCTAATATTTTTATTATTTTACTCTGAATATATATTTCTTTTATATTACATACACATAAATAAATAATTTAAAAAATAGAATTAAAAACATCATTGAAGTTGTCATTTACGTTATCTGCATGCTATTTTATTAAGCAAAATTAACTATCATTGTACTGTATTCAAAAGTATCAAGTCTGTAGTATTAAAATATTTACCAGCACTTGGGTTATTTTCTTGTTGGGGACAAGTTGATTTTTCGCATTTGCTAACTTCTAGGTCTTGCGTATCTTGAATTGAAACAAGATTTTAAATGAAATGTGTACAAAATATATTAATGAATGGTTTAGATACATTAAAAAATATAATTATTATAGACAATAATATTTCTATTACATAAACAATTAATTAGTCATTTTATAGGAATCAGGTGTTAGAAATTTTCTTCAAAAATATAATATACAAAATATTTAAAAATTATATATTAACAGCGGAGGAGCTGAGGCTTGTTGTGGCGCAGGGGCACAAGCGTGTGACTGTAAACGACAGGTTGTGAGATCGATCCCCACTCGAAGAAATTAAATATTTAATATTTTCAAATTAAATATTTAATGTTTTCATTTCTTCGCACTGGTAACAAGACAAAGCGCGGCGTTGAGTTCCGCCACTCAACACGCAATGCCTCAAATACGGCGGGAAAGTGGGGAACGGAAGTGAAACGAAGTGTCTTAACATTAGGTTCCCAAGTTCTCTCTGCCAACCGTGCCATGTACGGGATACAGCGTGTAACTGAGAGAGAGAGAGAGAGAGAGAGAAAAAGCGGATTCATGGTGAATTAATCACATTTCAATAATATGAAAGAAATAATTACCAAATGAAGTGTCTTGAAGGTAACATTTGTACAACGACGGTGCGGTAGTGCAGCCAAACTCATTAAATTCAAAATTGGTAGATGTCTCTATAAGCATACGAAAAATTTGGTTATAGTGTAAAATAATGATTAATTATAAAGAAAATAATATTTTCTTTAGCATAAAAAAAAATTCGTATTTACTAAAGTATACAAATTTTAACTAAGCGGTATTTGGTCCCAAGCCTCTTCGGTGGCTTCCAAGAGGCACCGGTTCAAATCCCTATAAAAATCGCAAATCACTTCAATAGCAAGAATATACGAAATTTTTACTGCAAACATCATATGGATTCCATTCTCTACTTTTCTCCCGATTCGATACACTCACTGCGTACTGAGTGGCGTAACTTAATATTTTGTTAGAAACAAATATAATTCATCCTTCACAGTGGGGATTGAACTGGCAACATTTCTTGCGCCATAATGGCCAAAAAGGCAAAGAAATTAATAAATTATGATAACATTATATAGTATAACGCTTCTATCATACCGTCGGTACGTAGTAATGTATTTACAAACCGATGTCACTTTTGTCCTTTATATTAGTCTCGAGTGTAATTTTTACATTTCACAATCTTATCATAAAACTTTTTCGTTACAAATTTCTTCGAATATACAACCGTCAAATATGTTTAACAAACTTATAATGATAAAAAAGAAATATTAGTTTTAGCTATTGTATATGTGTTTTTCTACAAAAATGAAACAAAATTTTAAATTACAGAACAAACCCGATACAAATAATCGTACATCATTTCGGTTAAGTGCTTGTAGCTGTTAAACTAATGATGCGATTTTCATAAAACATAGCTAAGAACAATCGAGATAAACAAGATTTTCGATTAAAAAAATAAACATTCAAATCAGTTGCATTTATTCAGAAGCTACGGCGCCATAGATAAACATACGAAAAATGTACAATTTCAATAAAAAAAAATAATATTTTTACAGTACGTACCTGTATCTACAGTAGCCATTTTAGAGAGTCTTGACAATGTCGATGCTCTTTGAATATTAGCTGAAGAAACCGATGTGACTTTTGTCCCTTAAAATAAAAAAAAAACTATACGTTTGCTCTTATAGGAATTGGAACAATGCTTTCTTATATATCTCATTTTGAGGGGTTTAGTATGTACATTATTGACCAGTAAAGGATTACTTAATAACGGTTATGTTTAATACCCTATAGCTTTATGTTGTATCCCGCACATAGTATGGTAGGCAGAGGTAACCTAGTGTCGCGACACTCTGTTCTCATTTTGACACTATCGTTCTCCACTTTCAGCCGAATTTTGGGGGCATTCTGTATTGAGTGGCGGAACTCAACGCCGCTCTTTGCCTTGTTACCAAAGCGATGAAATGAACTAATGTAACATTTCATTTCTTAAAGTGGATATCGTATCCACAACCTCACGCGTTTACAGTCACTCGTGCCTCTGATGCCACGACACATCTATATTTAAAAATATATATATTCATACCTGTACAGGATAAAATTGTTCCTTTATTAGTCACTATACTTTGTTGCAATCTTCTGCAAGGAACCACTGTGTCTAAAATAAACGTTCGATATTAATAAATTACGTATTTACTTTCATTCTAGATGTCATTTTTTTTTCAGCTATATGCTTTATCCCGTATGTATTAGGGGTGAGAGGACTTAGTGTCAAGATGCTTCGTTCCGGATTTTTCACCGCTCTGGGCTTTGCGTGGTAGTTGGCGGAACAGAATGTCGCGATTTGTCTTGTTACCAGAGCGAAAAAAATAAAATATTAAATACTAGGGGGCTCCGCCCCCTGCTCGCTTCGCTCGCAAATCGCCGGCGAACCCCCAACCTCCCCCCCCCCCTCACCCACGCAAACACAAATTAAACGAAAAAACATGTATCAATCAATGAAAACATTAATAAAAAATAAAATATAACGATCAGCTTCTTAATTCTACACCTTAATCAAAAGCAAAAAAAAAAACAATTTACATCTTGATCCAAATTCATAAAGAATCACAACATATTTTTTTTCATAATATTTTTTCATATTATAAGCACTCACGCGAGTGCTTCGCAATACACGATATTCTCGATCACCTTTTCTTCCAGCTTGCACTCGATCAATCAATATCAATTTTCTACGTCAACAACTATTATACAAAAAAATCGTACAGAACAAAAAAGTATTTTATAGAATAGAGAGATTTAATTCCCACAATCATCGCGTTTACAGTCACATGCTTGAGCTCCTGAGCTAGAAATAGACAGAGGGAACTTAGAAACCGCCGTTCTTTCCATCGAATTTTAGGCATTGTGTGGTTGAGTGGCGAAATTAAACGCAGCGCTTTAACTACTCTAAATTAAAATATTAAATATCTCATTTCCTCGAGAGAGGATTGAACCCAAACCTATAGAGTTTACTGTAGCAACCTTGTGTCCCTGTGCCGCGACGCCTTATATAAGTGTATTATATTTGTTCTAAGTAGTGTTTTAACATAATATCGTCACGCTTTCAGTTTGACCCAGTGCTACAAAGGTTTCAATGTATACGGACAAAATGTTGCCTGCAAATCTATCAAATTTGTAAATAAAAATTACCGGTAATAACGCTCGATTTGGCATCATATGCTAGTTGTTCATCAACGGATATCCCCGTGGATATTCTGTTTCGTAGAGACGCCGGTGTCACTTGAATTTCTGCAAAAAATATAAGACAATTTATTTTTTATTTTAAATGGCTATAAATTATTAAAAATATGAAATTGTCTACAGAATAAAATAGTTCATATTTTCATTTCTTAGTTCTGGCAAAAAGGCAAATCGCAGCGTTGAGTTCCGTCACTCAACTCAACACGAAATGCCTCAAATTCGGTGGAAAGTAGACAACGGAACGGAGTGTCCCAACACTAGGTTCTCAGGTTTCCTCTGCCTACCCTGCTATATGCGGCGTGAAGCCGTGAAGCGTGAAGCTGATCAAAATGAGCAACTTTTTATAAAAATTTTGAAAAAAACACATATTGAAGGATCTATAGGAATATGAAAATGATCGGCTACCTTTACCCCTGTATAGCCGTTTGTGACAAATGGGATCGTTTCGACGTCACCGCAAGAGTGTTATAGGCTATAATTCATTTGAATACGTTCTAAATACTGTTCTGTATTTTGAAATTCAATTTCAGGTATTTTACGTTTTTTATGGCTTTCTATTTTTAGTTGTTTAACAAAGGAGACCTACGTAACCTAGTATTAAGAGGCTCCATTGCCTACTTTCCATCCCGCTTTCAAGACATTATGCATTAAATTGTGAAAGGGAATAAATCACTACAATTTGTCTACCAGAGCGGGGAAAAGATAATAATTGAAAATATAACAATTTTCCCGATTCACCATTGAACATGAGGCCTGTCGTGGTGCAGCGGCACAATCCTGTGACTGTAACCGATAAGTTCTGGGTCTGATCCCCACTCGAGAAAATGGAAACATTTATAAATAATATTTTCAATTAAAATATTTAATGTTTAATTTCTTCGCTCTGGTAATAAGGCAAAGCGGCAGTTGAGTTCCGCCACTCAACACGCAATGCCTCATATTCGGCGGAAATTGGGGTACGGAAGTGGAACGGAGTGTCTTAACACTAGGTTCCCGGATTCACTCTGCCTACCTTGCCTCGTGCGGGATACAGTGTGAAGCTAAAAAAAAACCATTGAACATGCTATTCTACCTCACCGCGATGCCTCAGTATGGTCAGTCGGTCAATTTTTTGACATAAAATTGTTTTGAAACAATGGCTCTTAAATTTAAAACATTTAACAGTTATATAATATAGGTATTCAGCTCCTCCTTTTTACTTATCATTTCCCTAAAAGGAAAAATACGGTCTGTAGCTGAAATGTGACACTGACTACACACAGCTCAAGAATTACTCATATATGTAGGTCAAAAGTTCATAATAATATCTTTTGTTTTGACGTCATATATCTTAGGACGTTTAAGAAATATATAAATTTAGGTAAATATATAAGTAATAGTTATCTTACTTATATTTATACCTTTTTTAAACCGTGTTATTATAATATTGTACCTGCATTACAAGCAATCACCAAAGGAGTTTCTAAGCAAATCATAGTATTTGTCAATTTGTTTTCAACAGCCAGTGGAGTAACTGAAAAGTAAAGATAAGTAAAATAATAAAATACCAGCGGACTAAAAGCAGGTTCGCCCGTTGAAACTTATTATCACATGTCTTAAGATCTACATAGATATATAAGAATAGCACATGATATTCATATATATACGCTATATAACTGTATAAAGTTTAATTTAACTTGAATTTAAATTAATTCAGTAGTTTTTGTGTGTAAGTGTAACAAACACCCATACTTCCGCCGTTCGTTCACATTTTACGAATATTGTTCATTGTTGAATTATCTGCATTGTTTTAAATATTTTTTACACTTAAGAAAGAAAAATACTTATTTAGAAAGTACAAAAATTTGAACGTAGCGGAATTTGAACCCGCGCCTCTTGGAATCAGTCCAAGCGCGCAGAATGTATGGCTTATTAATCAATTTTTATGAAATTTTATACTATATTAGTAAATGTTTTACGTTCTAAGTAACTATAACTGCATTAGTCAATTTATTCAATTATTATGATAGAAAAAGTAGCACAAAATCTTTGTAAAATTTAAACAATATAAGTACGAGTAAAATTGCCTTTTAAAATTGTTATAATAAAAAAACGTTCAACTAATATCTTATTTTACGATCTTACATAATTTTATACCTGTATAATTTTCCTGCACCGCAAAGGAGCACTTTGATTTACTATCACTTCGTTGGTACTCTGTAAATATTGATAAAAGTATTTAGGATTAATTCTTTAAATTTAGATAATGAATATTCTCATCATTATTATGTGTTAGTATTATTAGTATATATCAATAGTATATACATATATCAGTATTAAGTTATATCAGTTTACGTTAATATTGATGCAAGAATTCAATACTTTTTTGGAAATTAAAGGAGATAGATGGATTATTTTTATAAAAATATGTGTATATAGATAGAAAATTGATACTACGTAGGCCTATCCGATATATGGCTCTAGTTTTAAATACGATACCTAACTGAATATACAAGTATTTTTGAATTTCATTATTTACTACTGAAGCTGTTTCTCACTGTGAAAGCGTTTGGCTGTATATGTGACAGTTGTGATTTCGATTCCCACTAGAGAAATAAGGTATTTTTATATCCTTGCCGGTAGACATAACGCGGCGTTGCCAGAAATAGTTATTCGAAATAAAAAATACAATGTCTCTAAGACATTTGACAGCGTAAAGCTTAGTGCCTTAATAATAGATTTAGTCTGAAAGTATAAAGCGTGAAATGTATAAAGTAATAAAAATATTAAGCCTGTTGTCGCGCAGCGGCAGAAGCGTGAGGCTGTAACCGATAGGTTCTGGGTTCGATCCCCAGTTGAGGAAATGAAATATTTAATATTTTCAATTTAAATATTTAATGTATCATTTCTTCGCTCTGGTAATAAAGCAAAGCGCGGCTTTGAGTTCCGCCACTCAACAAGCAATGCCTCAAATTCGGCGGAAATTGGGTTACGGAAGTGGAACGGAGGATCTTAACACTAGGTTCCCGGGTTCCCTCTGCCTACCCTGCCTTGGGCGGGATACAGTGTGAAGCTAAAAGAAAAAATATTAGTTTACCTTCGTTTACGCTGTTATTTTGTCGAACAGCTTGATAATTAATGAAGCCGATCTCCTTAGATGTAGCTTCATTATTCAGACGACTGTATGCGCACGATATTGCTTTAGATTGAGTGATCCGTTTGTGAAATCCACTTGTTGCCATGGCTATAATAATATATCTGCATTAGTTCCTTATTTTCCTAAATGGATACATTGTAAGTAATTTGAGTGGAAATGTATGAAGCATTACTTTTAGCTTGCCTTATTAAGAACTACGATACTATATTGTCTGGTTTGAAAAATCTTTTTTTGTACACGCTTAACTCCTGAACTACTGAATCAATTTTAATGACTTTTTGTTTATTTATTCTTAAGGTATAATCTCTGGCCTAAAACATAAATTAACACTCGGAAAATTCCATAACGTCAACAAAACAGAAGTTGTGTTAACCTTCATAATGCATTTTTAGCTTCACGCTGTATCCCGCACATAGCTGAGTAGGCAGAGGGAACTTGGGAACCTGGTATTTGCACCTGGTTGTGTTACGTACCATGTTTCACTTCGTTCCATTACTCACTTTCCGTCAAGACTGAAGCATTTTGAGTGGCGGAACTCAACGCCACGCTTTGATCCCCACTCGAGGAAATGAAATATTTAATATTCTTGATTTAGAGACTATCAATGCTTAAATTCCTTCTCACTGGTAAGAAGGCAAAGCGCGGCGTTGAGTGAGCAATGTTATTGGTTAGGATTAAAATAATCACGGATAGAATTGGAAAACTCTTTAACAATACTCTTACTGTATAAAAATGTGGAAGGCCCTAGGTGCATTCATCCATTGAGATTTTTCGGTGATAATACTTTTATAAGGGATAGATGCCTTTTAAATTAGCATGAACGCAAAAGAAAGTAACGATATCCGAAATTTGTTCATAATATGCTAATAAATGAGCGCTATTAACATAAAATATGAGCCATCACTATTTATAAAGTTGTGTTGGTATAAATATTTACATTTAAATTTTTCAACCTTTTTTTGCATCTGCGCCAAATATATTCGCTTATGAAAGCGAAAAATCCTAAAAACCTTGCGTTACAGAATATAAGTCACAAAAGTGAGAAGAGCATTTAGAATATGTTTAAAAACGGATTTGCTGTCATTTTTGTAAATAGAATATTTAGAAAGAGACATGACCCGTCTATCCTGATTAGGCATCTATCCTGGTTTTACAATATCTTTTCATTGCGTTACCTATTCTATAAAGAAATAACTCCATAAGCATTGATCTTTGGTTTAATTTTTTTGAATACCCAGCTGTATTTTTCAGGCATAATATATCCAAAATTTACTTTGCCAGCGACAAAAATACAAACACACAAATATAGACATTATACGGCAGTAATAAGCAAACAACATTACATTCTTAGTAAAACGAAGGGAATTAAACTCGCAATGACACTGCATACAGCTTACAGAAATTTATAGTTTTTGTAGACGTGCCAACGTTGTAATGTATAAAAAGTTTTCGCATATAAGTAATAGGTACTTACATGTATTCTGGGGAAACGTAAATATCGAGGGGCCGATGTTGGCGTGCCTTGTTCCGGACTGGCTTGTTGATCCGGCATCTGACGATGTTGTGGATTGATCTGAAAATATTTTTATAGGATATTTAATATATGTAATAATATAGTAAATGTAGCAAGAATACCAAAGATTTAGGGTATTCGTTTATAGTATTTTTTTATTGGGAGTGTGAGTAAACATATAAAGACAAGACGCGTACACAGTCGCATATAAGAATTCAATATACGAATTATTCGAAATACTCTTTAAAGACGTATCGAGTGTACGAGGTTACTATTCTGCTTATAAGTGCTTGCATAGTACGGACAAAATGTAAAATAAGGAGAGTAAAAGCACTATGCCGGGTAGTCAGCATTCATTTCCGCTACTTCTTAACTCTGAATGGACAAAGTAGGCAATTTAAATAGATCGCCGTTATTTCCGATTTAATATTATATTGCATGTATCTATTACGTTTTTAGGAATTGTATTTCCGGTATTATATTGTTAGTGTGCTTCTTATTGAGTTCAATAATTATTTAAAAATATTTTTTTCCGTTAAAAAAATTTCGTTATTCGGTAATTGTGATTGTTTTCAATATGTTAGTATTTATATTATGTATTTTTCTGTGGGTTGATAGGCAAAGTCTAGGCTAAGGCATGTCAATTTCTTCCATTGTATCTATGGGCGAAACATGAAATTTGACACTTTAGCTCAATAAAGGCGCAGACAAAAGGAGATGGGGCATAAATTCAATCCTTTCTGAATGAACTTGTACTAGCGTAGGAAATAAGCTTACATATATATATATATATATATATATATATATATATATATATATATATATATATATATATATATATCTTAATAATACTAGTCAAAAATAAGTACCGAGCGATAAAAAATACGAGATATAAGATAACATTTCGTTGTCTCAAAAGGCGATTTTAAATAAAATATTGCTCTACGGTTTGTTTAATTAAATTTTAGCCCTTCAGCGCTCATGAACAGGAAATAATTTCATTTTGTGTTTGATAGATATCAAGAGGATTTGACGGTTTTCATGAGACTTGTTATAGAGTCGGTTAATTAATGCTTCAATTTGTATAACATAGTCGAGATTACACGCTAATTAGTTCTGTATTGTTTCTATATTTTAATGTAATATAATAATTATTATTATGAAAATATAATTGTCATAATATGAACATACATATATATTTTTTTTATTGATAGATTAATTTTACAATGACGTTCTGTACACACGGATAAACCAATAAAAAAATAATACATATACATATATATATATATACATATATATATATATATATATATATATATATATATATGCGTGCCCAATCATGGTAGGGTAGGCAGAGGGAACCCAATGTAACGACACTCCGTTCCGTTTCTCTCGAATTTAAGGCATCACCTGTTGTGTAGCAGAAATCAAAGCCGCAGTTTGACTTGTCACCAGAGCAAAAAAATATAATATTCATTTCCTCGAATTGGCATCGAACACATAACATATCGCGTTTTAATATTTGTGGCCCTGTACTACGACAGGTTTCAGCAAAAAATATATATAATTTATATAATTAAAAAAATTGTTCGTTTAATGGTAGCCTCGGACAGATTGTCCTGTGCTTTGAGATAGGTACGCAGGAAAATGATATAAAAAAGAATAATCTGTTGTTTGTGTGTCTAACTCTGTCTTAATTATCTCTC
>DWMZ01003816.1:0-12317 GCA_018249855.1 Eueides tales michaeli | reverse complement strand
AATCCGGTCGAGTCTGCCCATGCGTGTTGCCATTGCTGACAACGTGACTCTTCCACTCGTACTTTAGTCGTCTCTTACGACACCATCAGTACCAGGGTGATCCTATTCTAAGCCGGAATCACACGGCGAATGCGAAGCTAACAAAAAAAAACGCAAAAACTAAGCCTACAGATATACCCACTAACTAAATACTATTATATTAAGTCAATAAACAAGATTAGTCCTTATCACGTTATCATAAGAAATTAAACACAAATATATATATTAAATTTGTTTTTGGTAAAACTACTTTTTAGTGGAAAATTTATGCTTAGAATAGATTCGATTGTATCGGTGGACACCGCGTATTGTTTTCCCTAAGCAAAAAAAACCTATAAGTAGTAACCAAATTAACAATATCCAATCATTATTATTAATTAATATCAATTATTATTAATTAATCATTATTATTAATTCATTTTAATTTACTTACACATCAGGACTCGAATCTGTGCCTATTGTTTACCGCCCAAGTGCATGGGTAAAGTATATTCTTCTGGTTATCGGATGCACGTAAAATTGTCACGTTCCGATTAAGGCGTGCGTGATAGCGACAAGCTGGGCAAATGATAGAAAGGCTCGATCAGTCCTAGGTTTGTGACGCATTCAATTATTACTCCACTTACTTTGTATTTTACTCGTACTCCATTTACTTTGTATTTTACAAATTAATCATAATTCAGTGATAATAACTCAATTCATAAAGAAATATAGTTTTATGAAAATTACTCTCCGTAAAGCCATTTTAGAGTTTCTTAATAGTTTGTGGTATAAAAACAGACAATGTGTTCAGTAAGGGAGACCCTAAAAGCGCTATAATAGTAGCCTATTAATATACGAGCTATACGTAGGCGTCCACGATTACTCACTATAATGAATAGGAAAGTTTCCTTGTGGTGTAGTCATGTTTAATTTGCTGCCCAAATTACCATTGACAGTTAGTTTCAATGTAAATTATAAAATTTATATTGAGTATACATTCTAAATAAAAAATTGGCGTAATTATTATGAAAGCAAGTCATGCTTTTAGTCTAGAATATGTAACTGTTGGTTGTGGAGTGTCACGTACCTGTAGGGTAGAGGTTTATATGAGATTTAAGTATATTATTGAATATCCTTTTTCTCAGTTTCACGCTGTTTATGGCTTGGCCATGGCTAACACAGTTCGAAACATTGCGTGTTGAGTGGCGGACGGCACAGTTTGTCGACCTGAGCGAGGAAATGAGAATAAATAGTAAAATTAATTACCGAGATCCTTGATGGCTATGGCAGCCATATTATTATTGCATTGACATAGATACTTGATAAGTATTCAAAATTTCTAATTAAATCATCGTTTCAGAGACGATCAAAATCAAGTTCAGATTGATATGACTCTTTTTTTTTTTAGCTTCACGCTTTATCCCGCACAAGGCAGGGTAGGCAGAGGGAACCCGGGAACCTAGTGTCAAGACTCTCCGTTCCCCACTTTCCGCCGATTTTAAGGCATTGCGTGTTGAGTGGCGGAACTCAACGCCGCGCTTTGCCTTATTACCAGAGCGAGGAAACGAAAACATTAAATATTTAAATTGAAAATATTAAATATTTCATTTTCTCGACTGGAGTCCGAGCCCAGAACCTGTCGGTTACAGTCAACGCTCGTACCGCTCCTCCACGACAGGCCTATGACTCAACAATATAAAATATTAACATTATGTATACATTATATGTACATATTTATCATCAAGTTGCAATATCGGTGATTGCAGCTGCACGACTGTGCGATTGCCAACTATGAGCTACCGGCCCGGAGCACCAAGGACGCTCCCGTATATATATATATATATATATATATATATAGATATATATATATATATATATACATATATATATATATATATATATATATATATATATATATATATATATATATATATATATATATATATATATATATATATATATATATATTATATGTACAATAGTATGGAAACCCAAAATACTTGATGGAAATATGAATGGTGTTGACGTCATCGCTGCAATGGAAGAGCTCTGCACTTGGATTAAATCCAAGATATTTAATCAATATATATGATGTTTATAAAATTATTGTTAGGTATTTATTTATCTGTATTTATTAGTTTACTTTATATCAGGGTGGTTGAGAAAATACTAAATTTAAAAACGTATAAAAATTTGAACGAAGCAGGATTTGAACCCGCGCCTCTTGGAAAAATTTCGACGGAGCTCGGTGAGAACGAATGGCTTAGTGGTCAAAGCGCTTGGACGGATTCCAAGGGGCGCGGGTTCAAATCCTGCTTCGTTCAAATTTTTATACGTTTTCAAATTTAGTATTTTTCTTTCCTAAGTGTGGAATAACACTTTAAAAATAGTAAAAATATGGTTGAGAAAATGTTTGGATAGAAGACGGGAACTGCGTGCTTTTTCTCTTCTTATTTTTACTTCTTGTACTTGTCTATATATAGATATAGCTACTCGGTCAGATTCACGCTGTATCCCGCACACGGCAGGGTAGGGAGAGGGAACTTGGGAACCTAGTGTTGAGACACTTCCGTTCCCCACTTTCCGCCGAAGATGACGCATTGTGGCGGAACTCAACGCCGCGTTTTGCATTATTACCAGAGCGAAGAAATGAAAATATTAAATGTTTTTATTGATAAAATTAAATATTTCATTTCCTCGAGTGGGGATCGAACCCACAACCTGTCGGCTACAGTCACACGCTTGTGCCGCTGCGCCACGATAGGCCTCATATATATCTATATTTTTTAATTTCCATTTAATTCTTTTTTGTCTGATAGGTACCTACATTATATGGTGATAATTAACAAGGCGCATGGCTTCATGTAAGCCGGCAATTTAGTGATTAGCAAGAGACATGCGGATTTTCTGGAAGAAATACAAAGATATAACGATAATATATTTACGAATTACGATTAGTTGTTACAAAAAAATACCTACCTGTGAAGATTACCTTCAAAAAATAAGTTTGCGTAAAGGTTTGTCTTTTTTGTTCTTCAGTTAATATTTTATGGGTGGGCACAAGACTATTCTGGACTGGGCACAGACCACCCGGCCCCCCCTCTTCGTACGCCTTTGCCTATTTGTTATATTGTTTACCCGACTCTCGCTCACTAGTGGCAAATTGAGGCAGAATTTAGATACGGTGGTCGGTAAAGGTATTATGACTTTGACTCTGACAAATCCTTATACCAAGCGTACAAAATATGGACAAAATCTGAAAATAGTATAATTTATATATACACATTTGAAATTTTTTTAATTAAAAAAAAAACGCATATTAGAGAACAAATGTTGCGATTACATTCAAATGTTTGTTGTGCACGGTGGATTTTAATTTCTTGAAATTATTGAATACCAACTAAACGAATTAACTGAGCACAAGTTCAGTCGTCAGTCAACAAAAAGGAAATATAAAAATAAGTCTGCCATTTTCTTATTAATTGTACAAAGATTTTGTTTTATTTAACCCTCAATGCAAAAAGGGGCGTCATAAAGTTGTGACTGTCTGCAGTCATTTTTTCTGGTGTTCTTAATTTTTTTTTGCTTGTAAATAAAAAAAATATATATGTCACAAAACCATTTATTACTTCACAATATACATGGTGATAGTGGTTATGGTCTAAAATGGCACTCATCAGTTACTATCATGTTAATACTGAGTTAATTATTAAATTACAGATAATAAAAATAAAAAAATAGACAAAAATATATATGAACAAAAATATAACGTTAATAATCTAAGATAAATTCTAAATAAAATAACTAATGATTTTATTTTAAAACTAACGATTGAAATCCTTTAAAATACATACGTACAATTTATTTCTATCAAAATATTGTTTATTGTTTTTTCAGATTCACGCCGTATGCCGCACATGGCAGGATAGGCTGAGGAATTGGGAACCTAGGGTTATATATGAGGCACTCCGTTACCATTGCGAAATTTCCATTGCCGACTTTCCGCAGATTTGAGTGTTGAGTGGCGGAACTCAACGCCGCAAAGTATACTTGAAGCAAATTATCTTTTTTTATTAGGTTATAGTCAATGTTAATAATAAAAAAGGAAATTTAAAATTTTCATTAAATTACATGTAAATGAAAATAAGAAAATATATACAATAAGGAAATATCGAATCATATTTATGATAAAAGACAAGAAACACACGAGAAGAGAGAAGAGAATTAATAAATTCAGTTATTAGTCTGTGGAAAATATATATATATATAGTGTCAACATGATGGCGGGAAAAGTGAAAAGAAGTAAATCATATAAAAAAATAAGTGTAATCTTTGAAAATTTTCTTTCTTTCAGCTTCACGCTACATCCCGCATATGGCAGGATAGGCAGAGAATCTTGGGAAGCTAGTGTTAAGACACTCCATTCTATTTCCGCTGAAATCGAGGCATTGCCTGTTGAGTGGCGGGGTTCAACGCCGCTCTTTGCCTTTATACCAGAGCGAAAAAAATCAAATAATTAATATTTCATTACCTCGAATGGGAATCGAACCTACAGTCACACGCACAACGACAAGTCTCATTAGTAAGTACTTATATATTTTATTGCTTTTAATATTTAAATACGATTATTTATAAAAATGAAACATTTATATAATCACAAGATTAAGAATGGAGAAAAGATGGAGAGAATGTTAAAAAAAAGTTATAAGAAAATGGAGACGAGGCATGCAAGATTTTAGTTTAATATCTTGCCAATCAACTCAAAATACGATTTTAAAATAAACACTCACTCAGCTTCACGCTGTATCCCGCACTAGGTAGGGTAGGCAGAGAGAACTTGGGAACCTAGTGTAAAGACACTCCGTTCCACTTCCGTTCCCCACTTTCCGCCGAATTTGAGGCATTGCGTGTTGAGTGGCGGAACTCAACGCCGCGCTATTTGCCTTATTACCAGAGCGAAGAAATGTAACATTAAATATTTAAATTGAAAATATTAAATATTTCATTTTCTCGACTGGGTATTGAACCCACAACCTATCGGTTACAGCCACACGCTTGTGCCGCTGCGCCACGAGAGGTATCTAAATTAACGTAGATAATAAAAAAAATGATTAAATTAATAAAAAAAAATACAGTTCCCAAACACAAAGTATAGGATATTATTGTTACAGGATAAAAGCGTTTTAGAAGACAATGTTTGCTCTCAGAATTATAACGAAAAATATTATTTTAATTTAACTTTAACTTTAAAATTTATTTTTAAACGGATTAATAATACTTAGTACTATATATCTTGGGAAAACCGTCAACTCGTTACTTTGGTTCATTGAAAAGCATTTGAAATGTCGAGTTTTCAAATTATTAAATAACAGAAAAAATCCGGCTAGAATTTCATATAAAATGTGTAAGAATCTCGAAAATTCAAATCTTTTAGAGTATTACTATGGAAAAAGCATATTTCTATCGAGTCATCATTAAGCACGTTTACCTAAAATATAAGTTTCTAATAAAAAAACATACAAAACAAACATGAAAAATATTACAAAATAAAAAAAAGAAATACACATAATACTTAAAATTTATTAGTCACCCATACAACACCTGCCACTCATCTATACGTCCGAAAACCTGCAACACTGTGGAAACAAAAATATATATAAAAAAAAAACACTATTTCTCATTAATATTCCTCATTTTCATTTGCAACTCGAACCGTCTGTTCGTCCGCACACCCTTTATCACTGTCCTGTTCTCTTTTCTAACAACATTCCGCTTCTCAGTGAACGATTTCTCCCTCATTATGGTCTGTTTCGCCAGATTTCTCCGTATATTTGTGGTTCCGGCCAAGGAGGGTAGAGTGGCTTGTCGTTTTAATACTGTGGGCTTGGTTGGTTTGACGTCTGTGTTTTTGGGAAAGCTGAACGGGTTCACATCCATGTTTAGTTTGAAGCCAAATCTGGAATATCCTGGTATGGAATCAGTTTTTTTAGGAGTTTCAGGTTTTTTTGGTTGTTCTTGTTGAGCTTCTGAAACAAAATAAGGAGAAATTGGATAAGGATGATCCAGCAGTATGCAAATTAAATATAAAATATATAACAGTTAAAACTAATATCTCTTGTTTAGGATGGAGTGTCCTAACAAAAGAATCTGTCTACTCTACTCTCGGAGAATAAAGAAAGAAACTCGTCAAAGGCAACAGTGTAAAAGCACTCCGTTCCCGACTTTTCTATTAATTTTGCTAATATTAACAAACATTTATTTTAATTATAGCTATTAGGAAATTTGTAAGTGGAGAACGGAAGTGGAACGGAGTGTCTTATCACTGGGTTCCCCAGTTCCCTCTGTCTACCCTGTCATGTGCGGAATGCAGCGTGTAGCCGAAATAAAAATTAAATCTACTGTGCATGTGCATGGAAGTTATATTAAAAAAACATCGCATAGAGGACGTTTGTAAATGAAACATAGTGATTTTTAAAAATTTTGTCTGTTTCTCTGTTTGTTTGTGCGTTTATACGCGCCAATCTCAGAAAGAGTTAACCAGCTTTAAATGGAGTTTTCATTATTATATTTTGGCAACCTCCCTTCAACATGTAGTATTTGTTTTGTTTAAATCGGTAGTTGAATAAAAAAGGTTATATCAATTTAAAACACTTTCAGCCGTGTGATTCCGGCTTAGAATAGGATCACCCTGGTACTGATGGTGTCGTAAGAGGCGACTAAAGTACGTGTGGGAGAGTCACGTTGTCAGCAATGGCAACACGCATGGGCAGACTCGACCGGATTGTTACCACCCCCGGTATTTAAGACCGGCGTTAAGTAGTGGCTTCGGCCACTGCGTTTCGCATTGGGTAATGCCGGTCCCCGGTGCCCATCCATCTTAAAGACCGGCAACGCTCCTGTAACTCTTATAGTGTTACACGGGTCCGTGGGCGGCGGTGATCACTTACCATCAGGTGAACCGTACGCTCGTTTGCCGTGTCTTTCCATAAAAAACTGAAAATATTGAAAAAAAAATCGGCAAAATTGCTACAGAATTAGTCTGAAATTTTAGTCTTAAAAGTTATATTGTTATTAGAACAAGAAAGTAATTAAAATAGAGTAACTCCAGCGAGTAAAGCCGCGTGCGGGTTGCTAGTTTAGAATAAACATTTCAGTATCGACCTTCACATACTTACAGAGTAATTAACTTGAAATCGAAGAAATTATTTACATACGAGACGATGCTTTTGCATCATTATAAAGAAGAAAATGAAGAGCCGTCGTGGCGCAGTGGCACAGGATCCCACTGTAAACGCAATAGTTGTGGTTGGTGAAAAATACTTATTTTCATATACTCGCTCTAGTAACAAGACAAAGCTCGGCATTGATTTCTGCCATTCACAACACAATTTCACAAAATATTGTTTGTGGCGAACGGAGTGTCTTAACACTAGTTTCCCTCTGCCTCCCTGCTATGAGAGGAACATGTTAAAAAATATATATATCATAAAGTACAGAATATTATAACCGTAATGGAATAAAACATAAAAGAAAAGATTATAAAAAACCACGTAATGAGAATTTTATCAACAATAAAATAACAATTTCATACTAAAACATAGTTAAATTTGAAGAAAAACACGTGAATCAGTATTATATAGAAAAATGATAACCAGCTGACGCTTTCAAGTGAACACTTGTACAAATATGTTATCAGTCAATATCTTATCATACGTTATATTGTGTTAATAAACTTTATATATTACATCATTTTTTTTAAAGAGAAACAAGCTGGAAAATTATTGTAAATGATAAAACTTAAATTTATTTTGCCTACAATATTTAATATTACCAGACCTGTGGTTTCGATCTCAATGAAAGAGAATTCCGTTGTTCAATACGCAATGTTTTTAGAATTCGGCGAATCTCGATAGCAGGTTCCCAGGATCGCGCTACTAGGGATGTGGCGTGGAAATTATTACGTTTAAATTTATTTCTTGTCCTTTCTTTCAACGTTCCACTACGTCCCGGCAGGGTATGATCGGGAACCTATCGTAAACCCCTCGTTACCACGGTGAACAATGTGAAATTATTAAATTAGCAACCAGACCGCGGCTTCGTCCACTTGAATCAAGCTATCTTATTTATTGATCTCAATTACTTTTCTGTTTTAATAACATTATCACTTTTGGCACAATATATATATACATCGAAAACTAAAATTTCAGTTAAATGCATAAAAAAAAAATGTAGCAATTTTGTCAAACTAAGTATTTTATTTTAAATTGACGTAACTTTTTTATTTATTAAGTGATTTGAACAAAACAAACACAAAATTTTGACGTTACCAACTATATACTATAATGAAAATATGCATTTAGCCGTTTCTGAGATAAGCGCGTACAAACGTACAGACAAACAAACAAACAAAAAAAAACACTTTCTTGGGCCCTACCACATTGATAAACGTCACCTAGTCCAAATTAAGACAGTGTACGTTCCATGTATAAATAGGGTAGGGATTTTTACTATTTTTAAAGTGTTATTCCACACTTAGGAAAGAAAAATACTAAATTTAAAAACGTATAAAAATTTGAACTAAGCAGAATTTGAACCCGCGCCTCTTGGAAACCGTCCAAGCGCTCTGACCAACTAAGCCAATCGTTCTCACCAAGCTCCGTCGAAATTTTTATACGCTTGCTACAACTTATTTATGTTGTTAGCATCTCTGTAGGGACGATTTTTACAAATATACGCTACCCAAAGACAATTCGTTAGAATTAGCGTTCGGCAAGAGAGAATGCTATTTATGAAATATTTTTACTACTTTTAAAGTGTTATTCCATACTTAGGAATATTTAAATTTAGTATTTTAGGTAAGGTATTTATAAATATAAATTTCATTTCCATTTCGAGTGGAAATCGAACCAACAACCTGAACTTTTGAAGTTACAGTAGCAACCTTATTGCTTTTGAGCCATGAGATGCCTTTATGCTAGTTTTGTTTAATTTTTTTTAGCTCCACGCTGTACCCCGCACAAGGCAGGGTAGGCAGAGAGAATCCGGGAACCTAGTGTTAAGACACTCTGTTCCCCATTTTTTTTTAAAGAGAAACGCACAGGATAATTGTTATAAATGTTTAAATTTCAATTTATTTTGCCTACAATATATATTTTTTAATTTATCGATATTTTTTTAAGTAAAAACTTACTTAATATCAGAAGCGATAGTCTAAACCTGAACAATTTGAGCATACTTTTTATGTTTCACAATTCTATATTATACACGTAGATAATATATATTAAAATTTAGCATTAAATAATTTTTTTTACTCCCTTACAGTTACAGGAGATTATAAAAGGAGAGTTAAACATATAAGATAACACTATCAAATAATTTTTTCTTCCTATAACGATTTAGTTACTTATATTCTAATTTCAACCAAATACCAACTTGGGGAATAACCGCAATGATTTAGTAAATATTTACACAATATAGAACTAACTTAGTGAATTTTTAAAACCATTTTAGTAATTACATTTTTTTTGAAATAAAAACACAAACAGAAAGAAACAGCTAATATAGTATTAGTATAAAGTACAGATTATAAAATATTGTACAGATAAAAAGATAACACTGGGAATTACGACGTGGTATCGTTATGAGGCAATAAATAATGTAATAATTAAAAAAAACACGCTACCTATAATCAATTAGGCGTGTTATAGATAAATATTGTAAAGATTATATTATTGTGTGATGTTATCAGTGACTTGAGAGGCCTGTCGTGGCGCAGCGGCACAAGCGTGTGACTGTAACCGACAGGTTGTGGGTTCGATCCCCAGTCGAGGAAATGTAATATTTAATATTTTCAATTTAAATATTCAATGTTTCATTTCTTCGCTCTGGTAATATAGCAAAAGCGCGGTGTTTAGTTCCACCACTCAACACGCAATGCCTCAAATTCGGCGGAAAGTGGAGAACGAAAGTGGAACGGAGTGTCTTAACACTAGGTTCCAAAGTTCCCTCTGCCTACTCTGGCATGTGCGGGATACAGCGTGAAGCTTGTCTTAAAAATTTAGAGAATATTTTTCAGTTATATAGGAGGATAGGCAGACTAGTGTTAAGACTCCGTTCCTCACATACCGCTCGATTATTTAAACATTGCGTAACGTATGGCGGAACTAAACGCCGCAGTTTAAACAAAATAAATTAATATATATTTTAATGCTACTGGTAACACTAGCGCCATGAAGGCAGACTTGACCAATTAAAGTCGTTTTACTGGTACAAGGGAAGAAATGATCGGACTTACATGCAACAATGGCGGCGTTCCACTAAGCGATCACAACACCCAAAACGTCCCTTTAGCCGTTCCACATAACGACCGCGGTCGTTGTGGTCGCGGCGAAGACGCCACTCATGACGTCATGACTAACGCTCACTCAGTGCCAGAACGACCCATCTATAAAGGTGGGTCGTTGTGAGCGTTGAGAAAATTAGCGGTGCGTTCAAAATAAAACGCATCAAAAATGGCGACCGTAAAATTAACTTTATTTCATGCGGAAAGATATATTTCAGTAGATGTGGATGTTTCTGCAGCGGATGCTGAATGTGCTTCCACAAGTAAATATAATTATACGAAACAAGCTTAAAAAAAGTGTTACAGCCGATAAACACATTTTAATAATATTTAAACGTAGGATAATAATATAAATATAATACAATATGCTAATAATAATAAAATAAGATGATAAAATACACCACTAATTACGATTTTTTTCAATATAAATCAATGTTATCAATAATTATTTAAATTTATTTTCACAAATTAAAACTTAATCTCTTAAATCTTTTGCATCTGTTCCTCACCATATATATTATTTATCTATACGCCCAAAACCCACCCATAGCGCGTTCCACTTGAGTTTACGTCAGTAACGCCCGCAAGCAAGTGGAACGGGATAAAATGTGGTCGTGAGCGCGGGCGTTGTGATCGCTTAGTGGAACGCGGCCAATTATAAAAGTCGGTTAAAAATTTAAATTAAATCATTCCTTCGAGTTGGAATCGAACCCGCTAGAATCGCGATCATAGTGAGCGAACACTTTGCGTCGTCAGTCTTAGCTTTTTTTTATGTATATAAAACGGAGATCAAATAGATACTAAGTGTTATTTAAATTTAAACAATTTTTAAATAATTCAGACCTACGTACATACTTTTAATATTACAATATATTTATTATTTATATACTTTTTAAAATATATATATTATTTATTTTTCTTTACTGCAGAGTATGCAGAGGGAACATGGGAACCTAGTGTGAAGACACTCTGCGCCAGTCAACTTTTACTTTCTGCCAAATTTGAGGCATATTGACCCTGTAGCCTAAATTTTTTTTTTCAGTTTCACGCTGTGGCAGGCACGCTCATGGTAGAGTAGGCAGAGGGAACTTGGGAACCTAGTGTTAAGACACTCCGTTCTACATCTGATCCCTACTTTCTGCCGAATTTTTAGATACATATTGACATATTTAAATAAAAAATACCTTTAGGACTGGTCCGTTCCAGTACATTAATAGGTGCAGTTGGAGTTAACAGCTGCCGAGCCCTTTTGGCCTTTCTTTCCTGACATTCATCGAGGGACTCCATCTTCTGGAAGTGCTTCTGGTGAAGAGCAGCGAAATTGGGTAACTTGGTCCGAGACACTTTGTCCTTGGTCTTTGACGGTGTTAGGGTTTTCTTGGACGGTGTTCCTGGATCTTGGAGGCGAGCTGGTTGAATGTGACGAAATTGTTTAATTTTTGGAATGTTATTAGGTAGAAGTAAAGTTTTTTTTTGTATTTTGGTTCAATTTGTTCCTGCCATTGTTAGATTGAGCTATTTTTTTTTTCGCATAAGTACTATATAGGTAGGGACTACCTAGTGTCTATACAATTTGTTTACAGCTTTAACTTTACTAGAAGGAAGAAGAAATTTTCATATAAAAATTTTGAAAGTGTTTTTCCGCATTTAGGACGTAGCAGTCGCAGACGTAGTAAAAATAATTCCAACCAATAAAAAAGCACTCGGGAGGTGGGACGACGGATGGATGATATTGAGTTGCAGCAGAGAGAAAAGACACGTCCCGCTGAGTTTCTTTCGGCAGTTCCTCTCAGGTCTGAAGCAGTAACTTTAGTGAACTGACGGTATATTGTTTGACGTTCAAAAAACAAATCTTCTTATATTTTTTACTATTTTTAAAGTGTTATTCCACACTTAGGAAAGAAATATACTAAATTTAAAAAAGTAAGAAAAATACTAAATTTAAAAAAGTAAA
>DWMZ01003815.1:0-12318 GCA_018249855.1 Eueides tales michaeli | reverse complement strand
CTTTCTAATCATAACCGCAATGATATTGATTTATTGATAGCTTAAGTTTTCGGAATATATTATAATGATAATTCGGCATTTTTTTTCCAATTTATAAATTAAAAAGATTTATTTATCAATTTTGTGATAGTGTTTTTCATTCAAGTATTATACAATTATAGTTCGGTTTTAGCCATTTTACACATTTTAACGGGAATGACACGTAAATTTTACGTCATACATTTTTGGAAGCTCAACGTGAACAATTGAACTGATGAACACTTCAAATAGTCCGTGGGCACGGGTAGACTAAGGTGTCATACTATATGAAACTACCGCCGACGATTTCTTAACTCCCTTGCTACTAGTACTATACTATTAAAAATAGACTAATATTAAAACACTCCGTTGTCACGGAAAATGTTTACTACGCTCAACGATTTTTATTAAAAACGCATTTAATTATATGTTAAAAAGTAGCCGGACAACTACAATTTATACCAGGAAAATCTTGTAAAATATTTTTTCATGAATACTTGTTTACAAAACGTATAAAAATTTAAAAGTAGCGGAATTCATACCCGCGCTTCTTGCAAGCCGTCAAAGCGCTCTAACCACTAAGCTATACTTTCTCATCAAGCTACGTCGCAATTCATTTACATATGTATTTATATTCTACATAAATCATACTTAATTTAATAAATGGCAATCAGAAAAATCAAGATTTAATTTTCAAATATTTTTCAAAATTAATGTTTGTTTAATTAAACGTTTTTAATTAGAAAACATATAGGAATATATACTTCTTTTTTAGAAGATGTATACTTACAAACAGATAAGTGGACAAAGAGATAAACAGACGATTAGGTGAAGTGCAGACAGAATTATAGGTTTGTGTTATATTAGTTATTTGAAACATTCCTTTTTAGCAAATGTAATCAACACAAAGACATTATTTTTACTTGTGTTCTAAGATAATATCTAACATAGAAAGCTGAAATTTCTGCTAAATTAATAAAAATGTTGTATCAATTTTGTCGAACTAAATGTTTTAAATTTACATAACTTTTTCATTTACTAACCGATTAAAATAAAACAAATATTCAATGTTGAGGGTAGGAAGGGAACGTACAAATTAAACTAAAATATACATATATCTAATACTACTAAGTCTTTAATGTTAGAAGGGTTCGTCTGGTCTGTCTGGAGGCTCAATCTGTCTTAACCTAATTTAATGTAACTACGAAACGCACCTACGAGTTCATTATTTAATGTTAAAAAATAAGTTAATAATATTTCGCCGATCACCCGATCTTTCTCTTTGTCAACATTGATTGTGCTCGGCTCGGTTATATTATAAAATGATTTTTCAGCCTGACACCAAGCCCTATATAACAAAAAAATAAACCGACAAAAATGACACACACTATTATCTACCAATTACATTAATAAACGCATAACTTTTTTTTAATATATGGACAGTAATAAATTATAGATTTTTTATAATTATAAATAGAAGATATCGACCTTTTGCTAACCCGGACAAATATCCTGCATACCCACCTACTTCCATAATTTCATATTCGAGGTTGCGAATGTTTCCGCTAAGATAATATAAATATTATCTTTTTACATTTAAATGTAAAAATATTCCTTAATGAAATGTAACGATTGAATTAACGATCCAATTGTGATTTTTAGTAAAATTTTACAAGAAAAGACATTTCCGGCCCCCATTTTCCGTCAAAATTGAGGCACTAGGTCCGTCAAAATTGAGTAGCGTAAGTCAACACCGTGCTTTACGCCTTCTTACCACAGCGAAGAACCCACGACCTATCACCGCGTCCAACCGCACGTGAATGCACGCACGTGGTGAAGCGAGGTGAAACCCCGTTTCGTCACGTCATACTCTCAAAGTACTTACCAGTTCTGTCATATTCACCTGTGTTTTACGTAGTGTACATTTATAAAGTATGATTTATTTAGCTTAGTCAGTAATAACATATAAAGTATTGAAATCAAGACTATATACATTGTGACATTTATATTTATACTTATACCCGTAGGTACGGGGGTTTAAAAGTTTCATAACCTAATCTAATATGCACTTAAAAGCCACCGAATCTAGTGGCATTAGTATATATGTAAATGATTTTTTTATTATATTATATATATATATATATATATATATATATATATATATATATATATATATATATATATATATATATATATATATATATATATATATTATGAACCTATATATTTTTAGTCATTGGCAATTTTTTGACAATGTCGTGTCGTAATCCAAGTAATTTAACGAAGTTAAAGTTTATTGTGGTGACATAGGTATATATTATATATTGTACGAGTATACCGTTTATAAGATATGTTAATTGGTTATTAGATAGTGGAAAAAATCAAGTTATTTTCATTTTTTTTATCTTAATGATAAATGTTATCACTAAAAGATTTGTTTTGAATAGCGTAATATACCTACTCGTGTTTTATATTGAGCTTAACTTCTTGCGAGCTTTACCACTGTCGTATCGAAAACTTTATTGGCTTAAATAAACTGTTCGAGTGGGAGCAGGACTCACTCACCGTGTGTTGTGTATCATTTTTAAGATATTAGGTCAACGAGAAATTAACGGAAAACTATTCCTATAAAAGTTTACGAATTTTATAACATGTACGAACTTTAAGAAAATCTTAAATTAAGATTTGCGGACGTATGCACTCGTATTGTATAAAATAAACTACAAATAAAATTTGATAATATTTTTAGGATAAAAAAGGACAAAACGGAAGACTTCTGTAGAATCACTTTGTTGTCTGTCTATGTGTCTGTCAAGACCATTTATCTCGAGGCTACGTAGCGATATCAAGCTAAAATTAATATCAAACATTCAAAGACACAGTGCTTCAGCACAGAAAATCTATCTTTTTTTATTCATGGCGTTCAAAAAATAGACCATTTATGAATCGTTGTTGCTAAATTTAATATATAGGATACTTCCCACATTTATTGCTATATCATAAAAGAAAACAGCCGGTCAAGAGTGACTCGGTGAGCCTGAACTCCCTCACTGAGGATTCTGTACCGTATTCAGGATTTTATGTCAACGAGCAGCTTATAAATTTTGGACTATCTTTAAATCACTAATTTGGTGTAGGTAGGTAGGCAGGAAGTTCATATGGAACCACACAGTAGTAGAATGCCACATATTTAGGTGGTTTTGATGATATTTGTGCTTACGACGTTACCGTATAGTAATACGGTTAGAAAATTTGGCAGCAGGTATTGGGTAGAACAGTTATCCAAAACACTCATAATGAAAAATGCGGTAGGGAACGCACGCCTTTACGCAATCCAAAAGTGCCAAGCCTTTTACAGACTATTAGAACGTTAACGTTTCTACCGACTCTATCGTTGTCTCACTATCGTTATTTCCGATGAAATGGTTCCAGCTCCAAATGAGGCTGAGAAGTTGTTATGGCGTGAAGTACTCTCTTTCTCAGCAGATGACCCCCAGTTTCATTGAGATCAACTTGGTTTTGCTTTCCAGTTGATCGCAATAATGGCAATCAAACGCTAAGTCTCAATATAGTGATACTAGACGAAGCTTTAAGAGAAGTTTTCAAAAAGTGGTGATACCACAAATGGGCTTTTTTAGTGGTCAGTGCGGAAACCTGTTTCTTTTGAGGGTTAAATTGAATTAGTTCACCTCATGAAGAAATATTATTACAGGTAACAGAAGACACAAGTTTATATCATCACTGGCCACCGTTTTCTTGAAAAAGAGGTGCGACACCGGAGTATACAGCGGCCACTAGCTATTATCTGCATAACAATATACGTGCCTCATACCACACTAGATCAAAGGTCTTCACCATGTCCATGTGGATCCTAACTACCAGGCCCTCATCCTTACTAGCAATAGCCGCAACCCAGTGGTGGGTTAGGTACACGAGAAAATCACCAGTGACCATGACTCAAGCCATATTAACGCTCGTTTATCAATCGGTGATCCTCTAGATAAACCAAGCGCTGGCTATTTATTATGCTCTCCGTAACTTTAGAAAGCAGGGAGATGATAGCATTAGACCTGTAGTAGGTAGGATCGGAACCATCGCCTTTTTTGGTATCGATTGGATAAGGACGCTTTTTTTGGTTAGGAGAGAGGGAGAGGGAGACTTCAGTTGAGCTTTGAAAACACAGTATCTACGGTACTGGAGGAGAGTTACGTAAAAAGCATGAGAACCCCCCGGAAGGCATGTATGAAGAGGTTGATGTCGACAGTCGACGAGGAAAGAGGTATGCCGAGACTGTAGCGTTTAACGCTCCCTTCTCTCTACCTACCCCGCTAAGGATATAGCTTAAAGATAAGTAACTAAGCAAGACTAGATAAGGACACTCTTCCAGGAGTATAAAACTCTTTGGTCACGATTCTTTGTTTTTTTCAGTTATTTGTTTATTTTAATGTTATTATGGTGGTCTTTTGTATGTACTTATATGTTGGTGGTTGACTTTTCTTGTATTAACTATAATCGTGATTCACCATTTGTGTTCAAATTGTTGAACTGTTGTTGTTCAAAGTTATGTTGAATATACTCAATGCTAACCGTGAGTAGACTTATTGTTTACCATCAACACTACAATTTCACATTATTATTTCTCTTAAAAAATAATAATGAAGGGTGTAAGAAATAAAAGTTTACCAAACCATTAAAATCAAGCTTTTAAGAAACAATGCTATGATAATTAAAGGATCTTAACAAGTTAGAAAAAGTATTAACAAGTTTCAAGAACGACCAAAAATCCTTATAGAAATCACGGTAATATAACTCAAGTATATCAATAATTATAATCAAAGTCTTAAAATTTATATTTGTAATATCTCATCGTCTAAATTGAAATAAAAGCTAATGGATGTAGTTACATGACGTTAAGTGTACCTATAAAATTTAGAATCACATAGTTTAAGCGGGTGAAACTGACAGCTTCTTATAATTTAGCTTTCATTACGGTAGCATTATGTAATTTCTTATAGTTTCCGATCTTTATAATTGTTCACCAGATGTTCCTAATTTTCTATCTCCATATGTCAATAGAAAATGCTTATGGCACTCAATTCTAGTTAAAAAGGCATTTCATTATTATTTATATCTTAGCTTGACAATTATGGCATTCACACTCAATAACTTTTGTTACGGACACATTAAGCGATTTCTTAATGTTTAGCCCCTTACGGCTCTGCATCAGATGTACCAGTCTCCAAAATCAAATACATCCTATTATATCCTGCACATACCTAATAGTTATACAACAAAAAGTTTAATTCAAATCGATCTAGTAGTTTAAAAGACGTGCCCGTGCAAATAGACAAACAGAAAAACAGACAAACAGTGCAGACAGAAAGACAAACAAACGGACAAGTAGCTAAACTAAAATTCTAAGCATTATAGATTTGTGTTCTATTACTTATTTTAACTATAAAATTATTTTGCAAATAAATTCAATGTACAGACAACTTTCTTACTGTTTTATTATATCATAAATTATTGAATTATATAATATTTTATTTAATATCGTGTAAATGACTACATATAGTATATACTACATAGAACGTGGTTTAAATTTTTTTTATATTGAACAATATACTAATATTAAAAAGACGAAGACTTTCTTAGGTTGAACGCACTCACAGCAATGATCTCAGGAACCATTGGAGCGATTTGAAAAATGCTTTTATGTTATATAGTTCATATAAACAAAAGCCAAAGGTAAAAAAAATATTCGTATTTATGTAGTATTAGTAGTAGTACTATTTAGTATTTTCAAAAGTACTTTAACAAAAGTCGTTGAATAAGTTTAGCTCTTTTTATTGATGTAATAAAATTAAAGATCTAGAACATCTGTTGAAGAACCATAACAGTCCAGTCCAACTAGGCTTTAAGAAATAATGAATTGCCTCCTTAACTCAAATAAGATATGGTAGGCAATTTTAATTGACAAATAAAAATTAGAAAGAGATTGTTGCCTTCATGGAACAGTAGGCCAAAGGTCACTACAAAGGTTTTAAATCCGATCTCTACTCAGGCAAACAATTATATTTAAATTGCTTATATTTCCCCGCTCAAGTAGGCCTAGGCGTAACGTTGACTATCAACCCAACACGCATTGATTTGAATACGGTTGGTAAGCGGAGAACAAAGTGCCTAGACTTCTTATTGTTTACCTCCTGCCAGTTTCAATCACAATGGGCGGTACATGTAAATACCATGATCCAGTTCATAAAGTACATGCAAACGAAGCGCGGATACAGAGAGATCAATAAAAATACAGGCAGATAATATTATCATATTTATCAATAAACACCTGCACATATGTTCGAGAGTATTAATCACAAGCAGTATTTTGACAAAGCGATATTAACAGATAACACAATTAGCAATAATAGCCCAACTGTCGTGGTGCATGAGCTCAATTAACATAGCGGTTGGAACCCGCGACTCTTGGAATCCGTCCAAGGCGGATTTAATCCTGGCTACATTAAAATTTTCATACATTTCATAAATAAGTATTTGTTTATATTAATTTCCTAAGTATGGAATAACACTTAAAACATAGTCAAAGTATTTATCTTTCCTAAGTGTGGATTCACACTTTAAAAGTAGTAAAACTATGTTGTGAACATTTTAGTTGGGATTTTTTTATAAATTTTCCCTACCCGAAAATAATTGCTTAGAATTAGCAAGAAAGAATGGTATTTATTATTTTGTTTAACATATATAAAGAGATATTCCTCTCTTAAATAAATGTTTTTTTTTTAAAAAACGTAAATTTCAACGTAACTTAATTATAAAGTAGATATGAATTGGAACGCTACGACGCTTTCCTCTACATTATATAATTTACACTTTCTAAAAGTATTTTTCTTTCCTAAATACCATGTAATCACAAAAACATTAATAATATATTGAAAATGTATGAAACTTCACGTGTCTGTGTGTGTCAAGCCATGCTAGACTAGAGAATTGTGAATTTATGATATCTCCTAAAGTATTTATTACAATGATATACTATGATGATGTATAGTGCAATTTCAATCTATATGAAATGCCTAAGCTGACTACTATATAAGCATATATTTATTTGATTAAGATTAATACCACAGCTCAAATATAAGCATATATTTCTTTGATTAAGATTAATACTACAGCTCAAAAAGAAATACCCAGGTATCTATGGGCCTTCAAATGTCATAATATTTCGGTTCAAAAACAAGCAATCATAACTCGACTTTATGACCGAAATGGTGAAATCAGTAATAAAACAAATTAAATGATAAAATAATATTAATTTAGCTGATTCAATAGTTAGAAATTATTTAAATAATTGTTATTATAGATAACAATGTTACTTTTAAAAATATTGTATTTTTAAAAGTAACATTGTTATCTATAATAACAATTAAAACGAGATATTTTTCACGCTTTTAAATATTAAGACTCAATAATTCGGCACCTTTGCAAGCGCCGGAAATTAATGAACATGGTAAATATTGTGTTACAGATTCTGATAATGTTGTTACTGCTCTTGTCAACATATTATTGAAAGATTTCAGAGAATGTCGCGTAAGAATAAATTTCTTCACGTTTAATGAGAGCATTGCGTATAGAGTGATGGAACTCATCGCAGCGCTTCACCTTGCTACTAGAGCGAAAAAATTAAAATATTAAATGTTTTACTTCTTCGAGTGGTGATCGAATCCACAACCTGTCGTTTACAGTCAGACGTTGTCTGCCCCTGAACAACGACAAGCCTCAGCCTGCGCCACACAGGTTAAGTATAGTCGTGGCTAGAGGTGTTCGCAACGGCTATATTTTGTTAACGTTAAATAGCAATACGCTACTATTAAATCACCTATTATTTTTTACGTGATAATATATTCTACAGCTATAATATATTCGTTGTACCTATATATTATTTTCACGACGTCATCATAGCGGCCATATTAAATTAGAAGTTTTCATTATAATATTTAAAGATAGGTGAATGATGCATTTTAAAGTTTTAGGTATTTTTACATATTAATAAAATTCAATCATTTAGATAATAATAAATAATGTTTTGTCTAAGTATACCCATTAAATGATATTTTTTTTGTTATTTATTAATTATAAAGACTATATTGTTGTATGATTACCCAATCATAATATATGGAAATTATATTTAGATTACAATACAAATTAAAAAAAAAAAATTAAAAATCAAAATTTGTGGAAGAACTCTATTAAAATTATAAATAAATCTAAACAAAATTTTAAAAAATTATATAAATAAATAAAAACAACAAAACGTAAAAAATTAAAAAAATAATAATCGACTTAGATTTGATCCAGGGTTCAATACACATTGACTGCCGGCTCCCCAACTGAGCTATTACATCTTACGCTGATATTTCGAGTATATGTAATATATTTATGTTAATATATTATTTTAAAATATATTTTTGCGTACTGTTAAACAATGTTACGGTAAGTATTGTTAAACAACACTAGCAGCCCTATCTGGATTCATTCTATTTATTATTATGTAATTTCTGATTTAATATATTAAAAGAATACGTAATTTTCAATTTAATTACACATAATATTATACAGTAACTAAGAGTACTTTAATTTATAATTTATAAATAGGTAGATTTATCAATTATATATAAATAAGTAACGTGATTCTTCACGCTACTTGTTAAATCCGAACTAATATTTATTATTTAATATTAATACTTATAGCTATCCGAGCTACGTAATATTTGCTATATAATATTAATGTACCTACCTGTTTTAACGATTTTTTAATTATAACTAATTTAAAATTTAATGACTATTTTAGTTCTTATGCAATGGATTTAAAGCATAACTTGGAATATGAGAAAAATTACAAATATACTCTTATTAACGTTTACGATCCTTGCATGTGACACGTGACACGTGTGAGTGAAATGTCGCATCGTACTGTCGTAGTCTCGCATAATATCACGCCTCAACAAATTTCACGATTACTCGTTATAACGAAATAGCGCGCGAATTCGTTATATGAAAATAATAGTTATTTTTATCAGTGATAAGTTATAACGAACACTCCTAGTCGTGGCACTAAATATAATTATTTATGCCTCAGCATATTATAATGCTGCTACTACGTTATTTAAAGTTGAATTCTTAAAACATAATATTTTTGTTTATTCCTGTAACATACACAGGGGGCGTCAATAAAAAAAAGTAAAATATCTTTAAACGATAGTTGTGTCGTCTAAAAGAAGGGTACCTAATGTGTTTATTAAGCGTATTTGAAGAAACCCAAAAAAGGCAAAAAGTAAAAGATTTTATGATTAATTTAATCCAATAACTTATTAATTTATTATTTGACAACACACATTAATTAGTTGACTATAAATCTAAAGTGCTCCAGACATAAATGAATGTAACCCTATATAAGGCATGCTGGTACAAATTCCATTTTTAAAGAAATAGGTACTAAATTTTTACAATCAATAAAACAGTAATATTATAACAATCAGATTAGCAATGAATTCATCCCATACTTTAGTTTTATTTTAAAAAAAATCGTTTTAAGATAACCCAACTCGGGGAGAGTTATATACAAAGAGGGAGACATGTATACTAGAAAACAAACTTAAACAAAACCAAATGGTACAAAATAATATTTCAATTATTTAAATGTAAGAAAATTTATATTTTTCTTGAATTATGACAGATTCACACAGATAGACGCAGCACTATTTATTTTCGTTGGAGGTTAAAACAATATCTAGAAAAAAAAACAATTCAATATATCATTTGATTTTAATTCTCTCACTGTTAGGTAATATTAACTACAATTTTAAAACTTAACTAAAACTTTTAATTTTTAGTCTTATTGCCATCTATAGTGTGCATATGCTCTATTAGCTTCACACTGACGATGAAGATCTTGCTTTCTTTTGATAACTTTGCCAGTGTTATTTGCGGCGTCCAGTAATTCCCATGCAAACTGTTGAGGAAAATGTATAGTTCTTTCTTTGTCGTTTGTGGCTTCCAACAACCACTTTATTGCTAAGAACAAGGACCTTTTTTCACTTATAGGTCCGGGAACCTAAGATTAAAAGAAAATAATATTTTTTTTAGTTTCACACTGCATATAACAGGGTAAAGAAAGGGAACCTAGTGTCCAGATTCACCACTCTCTGCCAAATTTTTTTAAGATTGCTTGTTGAGATTTGGAACTGTCCCCTGTGATTTATCAAACTCACAAATTACACATTAATAAACAAAACAGACAGAAGTAAAGTGTACAAATTTTAAAAATATTGAAATATATTATAATTCATTAAATAAAAAAAATATATAATAAAACCACACCTTATATTGTCAGAGAATTATGAGAGCTTTTTACTGTAAATGTGGTTGTTGTAGGTTGAGTTGGAAACTCAGATTTAATTATTTTCCTTAATAAATAAATAAAATCTAATAGAACAATTTATTACACAATGCCAATTCAAACAAAAAACATATAATGGATTCCTTTCTCTGTCTTTATTTACATGAAAAAATGTAACCAAAAAATAAAACAATATGCATACCTGATAGGTTATTCCACCTCTTTTTATTGGTAATAATTGTAATAATGGTTTTGAATTTTCTACAGCAATATGCATAATATCCTTAGGATTTAATAAAATTTTTGCTTTCTCTTCAGGGCTTGAAGCTAGATGATAGCGTTCTATTTGTGTTCTTTTAATAATTTCAAATGACTTCTCAACAAGGCTGCGAGCTAATTTCTTATTACCCATTTTCATGACGTGATTTATTATTTTGCTGAAAAAAATATATAGTAGAGTACATATGTAACATACACGAATTTAATCTATACTAATATTATAATTTATAAATAACTCTGTCTGTCTATGACGCAATCATGGCCAAACTACTGAACCGCTTGTGAAGTAATTTTATAGAGAAATATTTGAGGATCTTGTAATGAAAATAGGCTACTTTTTTTCTCATATTTTTTAAGAAAAAGTTGCAGAAAATGAGATTCTCTAACGCTTATATGCCATGCGCCGGCTAGGCGTTATGAGAAACATAAAACATTGGTCTGGAAAAATATTGCCCTTTAAAAAAAGTGTAAAAAGATTATATACTTAAATTATTTTGTATATAATCCATATAATTTATCCATTTTGGTATTGTCTCTTATATATCAGCAGAGGAACAAGCGTGCAAAGGTTTGTCGCTACAAACCTTTGCACGCTTGTGCCTCTGCTCTTTGATTTCCACAGGATGAACTGAAATATTTAATATTTTTATTTCTTTGCTCTGGTAAGGACGGTAAAGCGCGGCATTGAGTTCCGCCATTGAACACACAATGCCTCTTCGGCGGAAAGTGGTTGATTGTTAATTGTGTCAATTTTTATACATTTTCTATTTACTATTCATGTTTATGTGAGTATTTGTTGATTCTTATTAATTTATATTTTTGTTTGGTTCTATTCACTTATTTGGGCACAATGTTATTTAAATATTTATTTACTTTTCTAATATAAAGAATTCTCTTTAATTACTTTTACTTAAAATACTTATTTAAAAATCATAAAAAATTGAGTTTAGCCGGATCAAGTAGTGGGCTACTTTCAAATTTTTCAAAAATTAATGCAATGAAATTGTAAAAGTTGAAGAGTTGAGTAGAACTTTATTTTGTTTATTTTAATAGTTGGATAAGTATTCAATAATATTATAAGCTTGATAAAATGTTTTTGTTTAAGTAATTTGTTTGTGCAATATTATAAATACCAGTGTGTATGAGAAGGAAAGTTTTTCAATAAAAATCAATATTACAGCTAAGTAAAGCTAAAAAAAAATTTGCAAAGTCCGTAAATTTGTTTATGAGCTATAGTCAATCAACTTATAAAATGTATAAAGTATAATTTTTAATGTGTAGTTAAAACAGCCCACATTCAAAATTATCACAGACAAACACATGGACAAAAGCTATTTAAATAGAAAAATTCTTCTCTAAGCGGGCGGAGCCATAAATTCAATTATTACAAACAAATAACTGTTAAAACATGACCATATTATATAATTATGAGATCTTAAGTAAATGAAATTATATTAACATATGTGCCAGTGATACAGACTTCCTATTTTGTGGTTCCTTATAGGTTGGTCGGTCGGTCTGGTAGATATGTATATAGATATTGTGCTAGTAAAATGCAGTATTTTAAAAGAAGGAAATCTTGTGAAGGTAGGGAGATAAAAACTAACTAT
>DWMZ01003814.1:0-12319 GCA_018249855.1 Eueides tales michaeli | reverse complement strand
GAGAAAACTATTTTTACTACACACAATTCAACGCAAGCACTTGCAGACACCCTTCAATAAGGAACTAATCTACAACAAACGTAGATCAGATCTAGTTTGTAAAACTCATCATAGTAGGTTAGCTTTACGTAGGCAACATTATGAATATCTCGCTCCGATCATATATAATAAGGTGAACAGAAATATCAATATATACCCTCGCTCTCTTCGGGATTGTAAACTGATTACCACCAAATGGTTATTAGGCTTAACTTATAAAGAAACGGAACATCTGTTAACATAATGCGCTCAGTTTTTATTCACAAACACATACCCACACACACATACAAACACGCACACACACAAATACACACACATACATATTTTTGTTTGGTTTTATTTTTATTGTATTTTCCTTATTTTTGTCATTTTAGTTTTTTTTTATTCTTTTTTACTTTCATTATTTGTTTTGTTTAAACTCAATAGATTTAAGTAAATTTAAATTAAGACAATAACTAGCTAATATCTGCATTGGAATTACTACATGTTTGTTGGGAGGAGGGCGTTAATGGCTACAACACAGTTTTGAACTAAAGTAGCCATTATCAACCTACTACTATGTATTATCTTTTCCTATTCCAATAAAGAATATTTTTATATTTTTATTTTTTATATCATATTCACGATACTGTAATTGAGAAAAAATAAATTATAAAATTATTATTATTTTAATATTATTCTTGCTCTGGTAATGTAGCAAAATGCGGCGTTCAATTACGTCAGCCAATTTGGGGTGTGGCGTATTAATACTACATATTATTAAGTCGGCCCGTTTGCGTCAAGACACTTCTGTTCTACACATTCCGGCAACCTTCCCAGGTTCCCTGTGTCTTACATGCTATATGCGGAATACAAAGTGAAGCTTTTCTAGTACGATATAATTTCTTATTGAATATATCTAACTTTGAGATACAAAAGCAAGTGAAATCAAAAATTTCCATTCCTTTAGAGGTTTTCCCTATTGGTAACTTATCAAATATGCATTACTAAGAAAATCCGATGCAGGTGATCGGTGATGAATCAATAAGGTGTATACTATACACTGAATGAATAAATGAAGGATAGGAAATGAAAATGTAACAATATTTACATTAGAAGTGATATGATTGCCGCTTCGCCCGCGTGAACTAAATAAATTCTATTTCATGATGTGTCTCGTACATATAAGGGTAGTCAACAGCAACCTTGTGTGAAGATACTCCGTTCCCCACTTTCAGTTGAATTGAGGCGTTACGTGATGGAAGGCGGAATTCTATTTCACCATTCGAATATTTTTTAAGTTGACTAAACTGTAAAGTATTAAAATACACATTATTTTGAGTTTTGCACTGTACTCTGCATGTACGAGACATGTTGAGCAGGAGAGACCGTGAGGAGTATTATTAGGACACCGTTACTAACTTTCTTAATTTATTGAGTTATTGTAAGTTGTATGGGCGTCGATGCGCTTTTTCTTGTAACTAGAACAAAAACACGTTAATGTAGACAAAGTAGAAATACATAATGGATGGAAATGAATAGACATGTCCTGAGTAGGAATTGAATCCACGACTGTCGCATTTACAGCCAGAAGTTGTGCCGCTGCATTCCGGATGGTTTCAATGAACATTTTTAGTTTGAAATTTTGAAACGATTTAGCTATTATTAGCACTATTTAGTATCTGTATAAAGACCGAAGAGCAATTCTTTTTTATTAAAAATAAAAATGGTCGTAGTTTTTTAGAATATCCCCAACATAACTAGATACGATGTCTATAATAGCTGAAATCTAACCACTTCACTTCTATTCAATACTTCTCTAGAACTCCACAAATAACCTAAAACCCCTGCAATATAAGGTATCAACAAAGTCGCCAACCGTTTCGAAGAGCTGAATTCCTTCAGAAACTCTTCACTTCGACGTTATTCACACGGACTTAACATGTCTTCTACGTTTCCTAAGAACATAGGTTTCATTTTCTGTTCCTTAAACTTTATGTTTTCAATATTAATTTCTAGCTCTGCTTGACGAAATACGACGTTTAGTTGCGCCATTTAACATTTAAGTTACGTTTTTTTTGTAATTGAGATCATGTTGACGAAGCAAGTTCAATTCTTATGTGTACTTGCTCCTTACTTATTTAAAAACGTTCATACTACTAAGTCGTATGAATGGCGTAGTGTTAAGAGCGTATGAGTTTCCAAGAGGCGCGGGTTCAAATCCGCTTGGCTTAAATTTTTATACGTATTTAAATAAGTATTTTTTTCCTAAGTGAACCTTACAATTTAAAAATATTAAAAATACTTACTCCTTCTTGACGTTCTAGTCATTCTAGAGATTTTGGATGTTGAGGGACCAAATGTAATAACGACATTCACCAAGGAAAGGATTGATTTTTTTCTTTTTTAAATTAAAAATGTCCCATTTAAAATTTAGAAGGAATAAGGAGAAGTAACTTGGTTGTCATACATAGATAAAAATACTACTAACAAAGAAAAAAACGCTACAAACATAGAATGTTTAATATTTTTAATCTAATATATTCTTCCTCGATATCACTACTAATTTAAATTTCCTCCCCGAAGCCATTTCTAAAGGAGTGAACCAGCAAAATGAGCATTTCGTTGAACCGTGATACAATTGAATAAAGTATATTTCACCAAACTGCATTTGTATGGCAAGCGACAGATAATACTCTGGAAATTCTATTGGGCCACTTTGAAAAGTTATAATGGCAATATTTTTCTAAGCTAACAAGAATTCTTATTGGAAAGGTCTTAAACTGATTGAGAGTTCTTACTTTTCTATAGAAAATGGAATCCACATATTTTTTAAACCTGGTGTAGAGTTTCGGCACTTAACGTTTGGGTTTCTTAGGAAGAGCTTGAAGTTGCAGATAATTTTATATTTATCATAATTACAGGTTAGATTTCACTTTTAGTCACAGCTAGGCATATCATAACTTATAAATATAGAAAAGTTATAATATCGTCAATATGTTCCATTAAACATTTAAGTAAAAGAGGTATACATATATCGTCAGGTTCTCTGTTGCCTCTGACTTCTGAACATCAAAAATTGAGTTAAACTCATCTCCGCGCCCTATTTAACTTACTTACTTACTTATCTTCACGCTATATCCCCTTAGCGGTCCCTTTACAGTCTCGGCATACCTCTTTCGCCTCGACCACTGTCATTAACCTCTTCATACATGCTATTAATCAGTACATGAAATTGAGCATATTTTCATTTAATTTTTTTTCAGCTTAGCGCTGCATCCCGTAAATGGCAGGACGCCTGTCCTAGAAGGTAACTTGAGGCAATTACATTAGGATATTCCGTTCCGTCTCACACTTCTACCAAATTTGAGGTATTATGTTAGGCGGCCGAACTCAACGCTGCTTTCCCTTGTTAATTTGCTGTGTAATATAATTTTATAAATTTAATAGATTTTCTTTACTAAAGTGCTATATAATATATATTTCTTAATATACCAGGTCAATTCATTTCTCGGGCTCATACATAATCGATAAATGTGGGTTTTTGGCTAAATAATCTAGCCGTCGCTTGTATTTATGGTGTAACTCACATATAATTCTTGGTAAGTACTAAAAATAATATAAAGTATGCATATTAAAGTGGAATTTAATAGCTAGGTTAGTGACTCTATGATATAGCTGTGAATATTTAACGTTCATATATACACATTCTAAGAGCCAGAAGTACCTCTGATCACAGGTACATTGGCTTATAATGAAATAATGATCGTAATGTTTTCAAAAAAACCTAGAATCTTAATAATAATATTATCATCCGTTTTCCATTAATACACTAATTCAATTCTCTACTCTCCGTTAAATTCTGGTGGCATGTATGTTGAATGATGAAACTCAACGCCGCGTTTAGTCTCGTTATCGAGGCGTGTAAAAGCATACCAACAATAGCCTCATAAAATAGTAATGTTTTCTAGCTTTACGTTGTATGTTCCACACAGTAGAACTGACAGGGAGCTGGAATCTAAGTGGTGAGGCACTATAATTCCTGTTAATTCTCTATTTTCCATTTCTCACTGAATTATTGGGGCCATGCATGAAGTCGCAAAATTTAACACCATGACTTGCTTTAATAACATTAGTGTTAGAAACTAAATAAGGTTTAATTGCAATCAAAGATATGGCCCAATATAAAATCGTTACTCAGTATCAATAGTCTTTTACCAAGAGCATATTAACAAATAAAAGAAGGGAAAGACAGTCCTAATAATACAGAAAGATAAATGTGATTTGTTTTGTTCATATCTGTTCAGTCACGCTAATTTGTTTTTGTCCAGGAGACAGTTGCAAAGATATTGGTTTTGACATTTTGCAAAATAGAACTAATAAATTATAATAAAATATTGCCTCTTTATTATGCAAATGGTTACAAGTTTAAAAAAACACTTAGGCAAAAATATTTTATTAAGTATTAACATTTCTTTTATTAGTGAAAAAAGTGAATTCTGTAAATTAAATATGAACTAAAATACTTCTATGAATGCATAATGTATGAATAATAAATCAAAAATACTCTACAAATTTTGATACAACATTTTTTTTTATTTAGCTAATAGTCCCCGACGACATATGAGCTATTTATTATTAAGAACTTAAGATTTTAATCTTTATCTTTTTCTTGATTTAAATTTATAAAAATGAAGATTTGGGCGGCGAGGTGTATAAAAAATACTTACTTTTTATATTTCTGTGACATGTGGTTATTATATTATAAGCTATAGCACATACTAGCGACCCAAAAGAACTTGTTTGTTATATTAAAGGCAACTTATACATATTGCTTACATAAATTGTAGCCTATATGATAATTTAATGTATTAAATTTATATTCATTTAGTGGATCTAAATAAAATTTTACAATACTACAAGTATTGTAAAATTAATAAAAATATCTAAATCCATTCAGTAATTTTATCATGAAAGTGTTATAAGCAGCTACAAGCTTTTACATTTATAAAATAATACATTTCTATATTATACAGTATATTATTTTAGTTCCTCTGTATCGGTTGCAGCTACAACAGCCCTACGAACAACAAAATAACGACCAGTTCCATTTCCTCAAAAAATCCGCCAAAATACATCTTACAGTTGTAATTCATCTGGAAACCAATACATTCAAAGTTTAAGCACAAGCTTTTTAAAGCTTTTTATTGCGCTCTGCTGTCTCTGCCTACCCCGATGGGGGTAAAGCGTGAAGCTAAGTTAAGTTAAAGTTAATTCATTTTTCAGAGAAAACAGTAAAATCGCAATCTCCTCTCAGACTATACCTCCATATTTCTGTGTTATCATTACACATATATAGAGAAATAATTCTTGATAGTGCAATACAGATATAGTCATTATGAATTCCGTGGATTAATTGAATTTTGTTAATTTGTATTCAGCGAATGTATCTGTATTACATAATTGCTTGTTTAACTTGTTTACAGCACATGGCAGGGTAGGCATAGGGAACATAGGAATATTGTGTTAAAACACTTTGTTACGTTCCCTACTTCTGAGGGAAAAGTATTCGAGGTGTTGCGTGTTGAGTGGTGGAACTCAACGCCGCGTTTTCGCCTTGTTACCAGAGCGAAGAAATGAAAACATTAAATACTTAACTTAAAAATATTACATTTTTTATATCCTCGAAAGAGGAATCGAACCCACAACCTGTCACTTTAACTTTCACGTGCTGCACTAGCACTCACCATGACAGACCTCAAAAAAATAACATCAAAAATACAATTCTAAAGTAGATATTTCATAACTATGCTAGAAATACTATAGGATATACAGTGAGAGTATTTTTATGTCTATGACGAAATAGTCTAGTGTATGCGTCTCCAAAATCCTTTTAAATACTATTGACCAGGCAACAAAGAAAATGGTTGAAAATATGCTTCTATTTGTCTGGATCACAACTCATGTTAACTAAAGTATCTTTTATATACTAATATTTGTTTGTTCGTTGATTATTTATGGACGTACATACTGTATACTGTACGTGCTTCACATTATTATATAGTTATATCTAAATTATATTTTTAACATCGATTTTTTGTTATCTTTACCACCTCAATACGTGGCACTGCACTACTGTGCAGTATTGTAGGAACATTCTTCCACGCGCCAATTCCAACGCGCAACAGAAGACTGATCTAGATATTAAATGGATACCGTCAAAAAACGCATCTATCCCCACTTTAAAAATCGGAAAGTAGTAGCCTTATCTTGTGAAAGAAAAATAGGCAAATAATGTTTCCTTGTCATAATTTTAAAAAAAAGGAGAATATATTGATTGAGGTCTTGTTGTAGCGCAGTAGCACGAATGTGTGACTGTAAGGACGTCAGATTATGGGCTAGAACCCCACTCAAAAAATTAAATATTTAATATTATCATTTCTTTTCTTTGGTGACATGGCAAAGCGCAAAGTAGAGTTCCGCGATTAAATATGCAAATTCGGGGAAAGGAACAGTGTCCTAACACTAGGTTTCCGAGCCATATGCGAGATACACTGTAATTATGAAAAATTAAGAGAAGTATTTAAAAAATACATCACAAGCAAACCCACGTACAAAAATAACTTCAACTATAATCTCCGAACATTTGGCACACATTTCACTTGCTATTTACATATAATATGGCCTTAATGATGCCTCGTTTAAGTATTCTACTTCTGACCTAGGCGATAATAGCGGTTATGATGTATTTGTTATAGTACAATCGCATTCGAGACCAGTCGAAGCGTAGAGGAACGAGTATGGGACGTAAACGCGATAAGATCCCGTACATGACAGGGTAGGCAGAGGGAACTTGGGGACCTAGTGTTAAGACACTCCACTTCCGTTCCCCAGTCTCCACCGAATTTGAGGTATTGCTTGTTGAGTGGCGGAACTCAACGCCGCGTTTTGCCTTATTACTAGAACGAAGAAATAAAAACATTAAGTATTTAAATAGAAAATATTAAATATTTCGTTTTCTCGATTGGGCCACAAGCTGTCGGTTACAGACACACGCCTATGCCGCTGCGCCACGACAGGCGTCATTTTCTTTTTTTTTTGCTCTGATAAATAAAACAAAGTGCGGCGTGGATCCGCCACTCAACACGCGATGTCTCCATACGAAACAGAAACTGGGGAACCCAAGTAACTTAATAGGAACGACGTCTCCTAGCACTAGGTTCTCAAGTTTTCTCAATTTCCCCCTGTCATGTACGGGATACAGCGTAAAGCTGTACATTTTTGTTACATATTATATATAAATATACGCTAAAAATTTTATCCTTCTGAAGCAATCGGCTAAATCAATTCCCTTTTTACCCTACAAAATACATAAAAAGAACCTCCTCAAAGAATTGCGACTGGGTTATTTAAAAAATGAATGGCAGTGATTGTTGAGTCCATGTAAGTCTTCCATTCAGTTTTCAACGGAGGCTATAAAATTGTCGATTTGGGAATCAATGACGCGGCGTTCCGTAACACTGTAGATTATGGAGTGCCTTTTATATGTAAGTACTTGGATATCAAATGTTGAGAATTCACATTTGGATAAGACACGGTTTATGGGTTTTTTATTGCGTTTTGCTTATATAGTTTTCTGTTCCTGTTTTTCTTTTAGCTTCACGCTATATCCCGCACAAGGTAAGGTATGTAGGGGGGACTTGGGAACCCAGTATTAAAGTATTAAGGAACTCTACGCCACCCTTTGCCTTGTGCAGAGCTACCAGAGCGAAGAAATGAAAATATTATCCCCTCTCTAGAAAATGGAACACATAATAGTTTGATTCTTTTCGCTTTGATAAGAAGGTCAACAACTTGTGTTGTGCGGAATAAAGCGTAAAAAATGAAAAAATATAACTACGTATCATCATTTGGGACAAATCGGGGAAATAGGAAAGATGTTTACGGATTAGAAAACTAAGTTTGACATTGAATTCCGCCACTCCACATGCAATGCCTCAAATTCAAGTAGGGAACGGAACGGAGTGTTTTGGCACTAGATTCCCAAGTTCATACTGCCTAGCCGGAAATGTGAGAGATACAGTGTGAAGCTGAAAAAAACCTAGACTGGAGAAAACTATATTTATTCTATTATAATACTAGTCTAAAAAAAGACGTTTGTATAAATATTTGACCTTGTGGGTAAGCAGCATGTAGAAACATTTGATATATTTCTATCTAACTTAAATAATATTTCGAAAAATTCAGTTTTGAGTTACGGCACTAGATATACAATCAAAATCTCGAAATGAGGACGACACACGAAGTGAAAAATACAGTGTCTTAACACTACATTACTTTTACTTATCTTGGTTTCTGGAAAGAAGCCTGAATCTGATTTATATTTTACTAGCTGTTACCCGCGACTTCGTCCGCGTTCACTATTTTGGTCATAGTGACTTACACATATATGATGTCGCGGACTTTTGTTTAGAACTATTTAAGATAAATAATTCTACAATAATCTACCTATAATTATCTTTGTGTAACTCCAACGATAAAACAAGTTTTTTTTAAAATCGGTGTACCCATCTTCGAGTGATCTGAGGAACATACGTATTAAGAACTTTCTCCTTTTTTGCAATCGGTTAATAAAATGAGATGATAGTCAGATACAGATCTCCCAATTGCGTTATTATACGAAAAAATCGCAGCTGTTCCTTTCAAATTTGAGGGTTGCCCTCGATTTCTCCAGGATTACATCATCAGATCCTGATCTCTTTACCATGGGACCAATTGTGAAATATACCCTCTCGAACAAAAAAAAATTTTTGAAAATCGGTCCACCCATCTTCAAATAATCGGGAAACATACATAAAAGAACCTCCTTTTTTATGTCGGTTAAAAATTCCTATTAATTTTAACTTATTATGTTATTCTGATATTGAAGCTATATTACTGCAAAGTTTCATGAAAATCCATTCAGTAGTTTTTGCGTGAAAGAGTAATAAACATACACACATCCATACTAACTTTCGCATTTATAATACTAGCTGTTACCCGCGACTTCGTCCGCGTTCTCTATTTTGGTCTTAGTGACTTACACATAAAAGATAGATATATACTGTCGCAGACTTTTTTTTAGAACTATTTAAGATAAATAATCCTACAGTAATTATCTTTGTGTAACTCCAACGATAAAAAAGTTTTTTTAAAATCGGTTTTCCCATCTTCGAGTAGTCTGAGGAACATACGTATTAAGAACCTCCTCCTTTTTTGCAGTCGGTTAATAAAATGAGATGATAGTCAGATACAGATCTCCCAATTGCGTTATTATACGAAAAAACCGCATCAGTGCCTTTCAAATTTGAGGGTTGCCTTGGATTTCTTCAGGATTCCATCATCAGATCCAGATCTCTTTACCATCGGACTAATTGTGAAATATACCCCTCGACCAAAAAAAGAATTTTGAAAATCGGTCCACCCATCTTCGAGTAATTGGGGAACATACATAAAAAACCTCCTTTTTTATGTCGGTTAAAATCCCTATTATGTTATTCTGATATCAAAGCTATATTACTGCAAAGTTTCATGAAAATCCGTTCAGTAGCTTTTGCGTGAAAGAGTAACAAACATACACACATCCGTACAAACTTTCGGATTTATAATATTAATAAGATTAGTAAGATTAAAACCAAAGAGACCTTAAAAAAATCTCAAAAATATTAAATTTCAAGATAATTTCTTACTTAATTAACTCTTAAATTTTTAACTACCTCTTCCGGTTTTGAGTTCTTGACTCTGGAAATGCTCAACGGTTTTCTCTTACAAATAGCTTAGATCTTTACTTTAATAACAAGTAGAAACAATTCGACAAATATTTTATAAGGAAAATTTACTTTTTTGTTTGGAATCGTTAACCAAAATCGACTTTGTTTCATGTTATAAATATAAATCTTCTTAATAACATAATCGTTTTTGCGATTTAGACATTCATTATTGTTTAAACTGTTTGTCTTTAATAGACGATTTTTATATTTTATCTCAACTGTTGTCTGATATATAAAAAAGGAGATAGCGGTCGACTCAAATTCTTAAGTACTGAGGTATCTCAATTCTCAAGTACTGAGGGACTTATAAATAATATATCGTACTAAAAGATTCGTGCCAAATACAAAGTTTTTTTGTCTCAGCTTCACGCTGTATCGAATTTGGAACCTAGTAATAAGACATTCCTTTCCCTTTGCCCGTAACGCCACGCTTTACCTTGTTACCAGAGGGAATAAACGAAATTATTAAATACCTGTTTCATTAAGGCCTGTCATGCAAGTGGTGAATGCAAAGGCGACAGGTTGTGGGTTTGATCCCAATTTAATTTGAATTTCTTCGCTCTGTTAACGAGGCAAAGTGCCGCAACTTAACGCGCAATCCTTTAAACTCTGCGGAAAGTGGGGAACGGCAGTATTTTTAAAAGTCCAGAGTGTTTTAAGTAGTGTCAAGATACTCTGTGCCTATGAAAATTGAAGGTTCCAAGTTCTCTCTGCCTACCCATCGCGCAGATTAAAACTTGATAGATACATAAAAACGTTGTTCTTCAAAACTGTTGTCATTTAAAATATCTATAAAACCCACATTGTTGATTTCTGAGGATGACACACACCATTTTAATACAATAGATCCAAATTTAAATTTATTACTTTATTATTAATGTATACCGGTTAACGGAAGTGGAACAGAGTGTCTTCACACTAGGTTCCCAAGTTCTCTCTGACTATCCTTCCATGTGCGGAATACAGAGGGAAGCTAAAAAGATAAAGAAATAAATTTGTTAATGTAAGAAAACCACCAACAACAACAAACCTTAATAGTTGAAGTTGAAATTATCTCCGCCTACCGTGCAAAGTCCCCCAACTATTTAAAGTTAATAAAAATTGATAAATAAATTTAATATTTCAATTTTTGGAGAGGGAACCGAACCCACAACCTGTCACATTTACAGTCACATGCTCGTGCTCCTGCGCCATGACAAGCACTATAGTAGACTTAGCAATTTATTTACGAGTCAAAAGTCAATCAATTTATAAAATATATAACCAATAAAGTAGACTTGCATAGCTTAAAAAAATGTGTAAATGAATAAACGAACACTCCTAAACTTTACTGACGAAGTCACGGGAAAAAATATTTTAATAGTTCAAGCTGGCGAAACCGCGCGAGTCCTGTAATATAATATATATGTATGTGTGCGTGTTTGTAGAAAGGGTAAAAGTAATACGCCCACATACCAAAGTCCTCTAATTTATTATATGTCACGTAACTATATAATAAGTAACATATTTCAAGTATCTTGAGGACGCCTAAAAGTTTCATATTCTATTGACAAATTCAAATATTATTAATATTAGATGTATATAGAGGCCTGCCGTGGCGTAAGCGCGTCGCAATAAATGCGACAGGTTGTGAGCTTAATGCTTAATATTTTCTAATTAAATACAGTAACAAGGTAAAACGCGGCGTTGACTTCCGTCACATAACAGACAATGCTTCAAATTCTGTGAAAGTAGGGAACCGAACGTAGTGTCTTAACACTAGGTTCTAAAGTTTCCTCTGCGTATCCTACTATATGCGGGTTCATTTTATGTATTATTTTATGACTCACTTTCTCTTGTTATCAAAGGGAGAAAATAAAATTAAATCATATCCACAACCGCTTAAAGGCAGATGTAACACTATGCCCAACTAAAAATTATTACATTTTTAGTGGTCTAAAGAAGGGGTGATATTAATTTCTTCCAATGAAAACATAATTTTTTGGTAACCAGTGCGTGCATGGTGAACGGAGTATTCCGTCACTGTGTTACCCGCGATAAGCGGGATACAGCGTATTGAAGCCAATTAGCATATTAGAATATTTGTATACACGGTGTTAAGTTACGTCAAGTATCTTGCAATATTTCTCGAGTTATATTATATATAATAGTGAATAGCGTGTCTTAATAATAGGTTTCCAGGTTCCTTCTGCAAAGTTTCCTATAAACCTGATACAGCATGAAACAATAAGAAAAATAGCATCAAGCTACTCTTACGACTGGCCTCAGGCCTCTAATTCATTTAAAAAAATAAATAATAGATAAAAGGATAACTTTTTAAATTTGCTTACAGACACTACATATACATTATATTTCTCTCATTCTAATTATTATTAAAATTATTTTATTATAATTTTTTGTACATGACCTCGTTGTTATCGTCGTCCAAATTTAATAAATAAAACTAAACCACCTTACTTTTGCGCGAGTCATATAATAACATAAAACCTAAG
>DWMZ01003813.1:0-12320 GCA_018249855.1 Eueides tales michaeli | reverse complement strand
ATATATATATATATATATATATATATATATATATATATATATATATATATATATATATATATATATATATATATATATATATATATATATATATATATATATATATATATATATATATATACTGTTACAATTAAAAATAAAGAAATATATATACTCCGTTCCCCACATTTCGCCGAATTTTAAAGGCATTGCCAACGCCACGTTTTGCGTTATTCATTTTCACGAGTGAGGATCGAACTAAACAACAGTCGCGTTTTAAACCGCACGTTTCAACCCCTGCGCCAAGACGGGCTCACTGTGTTTTCATCTTTTCGCTAATATATTTTAAAATACTTTTTAAAATTAAATAGGAGTAGGATCATAGTTTCGAATTGCTGTGAATGTATTACATGGAGTAGGTACGAAAACATATAGTTTTTAAAATTCTCTATACGCTTGTTACTTAAACAACTCATACGGTTGGTAGTGAAGAATTTTCCCATAGAAAAAGTGCGTGCTGCTATTGATAACTGTGCTCATTTAAACATTAATGACTGTATTGCAGCCAATGGAGACCACTATGAATAAGAATTACATATTTTAATGGATTTATATATAATATATTAGATTAATATTAATAGATTATTATAAAATTAATAGTAATATAATATATATGTTATATATAGATGTTACGTTCAAAAAAAAATCTTTGTGGCAATATTTATGGCAAGAGTAAATACACATTTTTAGGAAATATGTATAAAGAGACCGTATAAAGCACACGAACTTGAGAAAAGTTTCTGTGTTTTCTTAAGTTCAATCTTTAAGTTATCTGTTGTGCAACGGTACTATTGGATTTAAATCAATCAAGACTACACATTTGAAGGCACAAAAATCCTGATAATTTCATCCTGACAATTTTTGTAAGACAAATCATCTTTGTTATATAATATAACTCACAATGAAATTTAAGAAGGGAATATTATGCAATGATCTAAACTCAAAGCATTAAGAACATCAATATAAACAAGGCGTGATAAAGCAAATTATAATATAATTTAAATAGAATAAAAAAGCATGAAATAATTCAAAGTACAAATATAGCCACACGGTGATCAGTTTAATGGCAACCGAATAATAACAAAATTTATATAATTTGCATATAAGTTTAAAATAACATCTGCTATAATATTTCTTATAATTCAAATAGAATGAACTACACTACTACTTACATTAAATACTCCAAAACTTAAAAATTGTATTAAAAATAAAAAATGAAAAGGGTCTGGCTTCTTAATATTTTTGAAGGTGAAAAAATAATCAATTCCGAATAATGTGCTTCTGTATTACTTTGATATTACTGACAGGTACCAGGTAGAGGTTGATATATTTTTTCTTTATAATGTCACATTATACATTACCTTAATATGAACTATTTCACCAATATACACATATACATAATTCACTTATATGACGCAATATACAAATCATTGATATGTAACATTATTTACAATACCATAAAAAATTGCAAATAAATAATATTTTAGGTCTGGACAAGCGTACTACAAATAAAAAACGCGGTAAATATATTACACTTTACATTCATATTTATAAATATAAACATGAAATATCATTCCATCGTCGCATAATCACTCAACCAATCACAAATCGAAATAATATATACATTCTAAAGTATCGACATTCACAGCCCACTAACGAACACCTCGATAAACAATTGTACAGCCGATTAGAAGATGGCTTATCTACACCATTGTGCGTTTTTGCGTTTAAAGTTAAGAAAACTGTAAAGAATATTACGAAAAGTAATAAAAATACTTATTCAAAAGATTTTAATCTAAATATTGGCTATGAAATTTTCAAAGCCCATTTGGCGACAATAATAAAACACAATAAGTAATGAACATTTTCGAAACAAAAAACGCAACATGAAAAGTAGCACATTCTAGTTTTCTATTTTCTCCATAGTCCTCGGGTTTCGCATTGTTTCCTGCACAGTATACCGGCTAATTCTTTTTTGTTCGCAAATACTTTCAGAAAGCTCATACAATTAAGCGTGCTACGTTAAACATTTACATTTCACAGCACTTAGTAGACTACCGACTGATTTAAAATGTATTTATTGTTTAGAAAGTTTAAATATTTTGTGATAAATAATGTGGAACTGAATATTTTTCAGCATTTTGGTACAAGTAAACTTTGTACGAAAAGATTTAATACAATATTGAAACTGATAATAGTTGCCACGTAAAAACGCACAATTGCGTCATAGATACTTTTCAAATTATAATGAAGACAATATTTTTTATGTGATAGGGGTTGAAACACCTACTAACACGCCAACACAATAGTTAATGAATGTATTTTAACAAATTGTAACAAATCTGCCTTGAACAGTGGGACTTTACCCAAGAATTGTTTTAATTGAACGTGGTCCATCCCTTAGGAACAGTGGAGGTTTCCGGAGCGCTGGAGCTAGCTGTAAAATCAGAGAGACCAAATTGGCTAAAATCTAGGCCGTACTCGTGTAATAAAGCACTGTCCGTGGAGGTTTTAATCTGCTCCTTCTCTTTCTTATTTTTTTCGCGGCATTTCAACGGATCGAAAACTTCGAGGTCGGTCGGTGAGTCGTCCAGTTGAATGAGATCAGAATCGGAAGACTGGAAAAAAGGATATTTATTTTAATATCTTAATTGTTTTCTTCTTCCTAATAATGCAACTTTCTCATAGTATCCGTTTCAGCGCGCCGTTTATTAGTATTCAAATTAAAGACAACGATTTTATACATGTATAATAAATTGTATAAAACCATACTAATATAGTAGTATAGTAATAGAAGAACAAACGTTGAAGCTATAAATAATTTAAAACTTACCACAACTTATAAAACAGCAGAAGGCGTTTAAGGAAAAAAAGATAATCTCAAAAGTAAAGACTCTCTCCATTTCTTATTTCTCGCGTAAAATATGGCAACAGTGTCTGAAAAAAAACGGTTAGATGCGAAGATTTTTCGCACTATTAGTGTTCCGTATAGACCTGATGCGTTTAGCATAGGTATTTTAATTTATTTTATGATTTCTTTACTACACCTTATCAAATAATACGTTATTTTTAATTAAAGTTGCGCCATTTATACCTAATTAAGCTCGTTTTTAATGAAGCAGTTAGGTCTCTGTTAGGAAATGTCAGAAAGCACATTCTTATCTCCACCTTTAAATTTCATTAATGCTTAGCTTTCGGTAATCTTGAAATGTATTTGAAGAGTGCTTTTATGACACCTAATGATATTGTAAAATATTGTACGTTACAAACAAAATAAAAACATAAGTATTTCTAGTAGTATTTAAAATTAATACGACATTAGAAAAAAACAAAAAAATATAAAAGAAAAAAACAAAAAAGTCACAAACTATCACAATATTGAAAATAGAAATGAATTTAATGAGTACACACATGGACAAAAACAAAATCACAAAACCAAGAACAAATTGGGAGAAACTCTCGTTATTTAGTCTATCCATAAGAGTATTCAATATCATGAATTATAACAATGTGATATAAGCTCGAATACTTCTTTGGTAGTATAAAATAAACGTAATTTTGTTCTATCTTATTGAAAGATTTTGAATAATGAATCGGACGGTACTTGTTGAGAAAAGTTGCAAAATCAGGAAAATTTGTTTCAATTTGTGGATAAAAGAAAGAAAAAGATTGAAATATTATTTTCATACTATTTTTTTATTGAAATATAAATTAAATACAAAAAATTTAACATTATTTATTAATAATTAAACTATAAATAATATATTTAAGCAATAGTAAATATTTGACTCAAAGTCTATTAGTATGCGTATATTATGCGATAAAATAACAGGCTTTATGACCAATGGGAGCTTAGCTTCGTGGCCAGTAATAATTATATGTAAATACTAAGATTAATATTGGAGGGCGGTTAATGTCAAAATTCGTTCGTTTGTAACCTTTACCTTTGTCCTATTCGACATTTGAACCCGACTTTTAGACTGGCCGTCCACAGGATACAGCACCAGACCGTATAAAGTCAAGCTGTACTTTTATCATAATTACTTTTTCACAATCTTTTTCGTTTATATACTTTCAAATACTCTTGCCATCATTACTTCTTATTGTATGTTTTTGGTGTTAATTATAATTATATATTTATTAAACAAATAAAATACAAATTTATTTAATGCAATTTAATGCCATGCATTATATTAAATAAATCTAGTTATTTTTAAAATTTTACATTAATTATTTACATATCTGCTATAATAACCAAGCTGAAAGCAGCAATAGGCTCCCTGTGGACGACCTGTCTAACATAAACTATTACTCTAAGTGCGTACATGCATTAAGAAACAAGAAAAAAATGTGCAAAAAGTATACGAATATGTACAAACACCACATTCACAATGATTTTAAAGATATTCTCACTAGCTCTGTTTGGAACAACTTTAGAATAATGTAGGATTTAATCGTACTGCAAGATTATTTAATAATTTAGTAAGGTTCAAATTTATCACAGATGTCAAGAGCTTTAGATAATTATAAATAAGTTCGTTCCAAAATTAATATTTCAAATAATTTTACATTTAAATTGGTCTTAAAACAGATAACCGTGTTCGTGTAAAATATCATATATTATATTCGATTATATAAATTAACGGAGCCTAATTTTGTAATATATATCATGTATGTATTAAATATATATGTGTATGTAAACGTATAGATTTCAGAAAGATTTTTCTATTTTTTATTAGGGCATAAATTCATTAACGAATTAAGTCTGTATAATACTTGCACGTTTACTTGTAGAACTGACTGTAATTTTGTTGTTTCATACAGGAGAAATAAGAAGCATATATTTTTTTAGGTAATCTGTTCAGAAAGATACATATATGTTATGAGGAATGTAAGATTTTAATAAAAAAATATTCCGTTTTTTTCTTCAGCTATAAAAAACATATAAGTTGTTAAAAAACTATTAATTGTTTATAAGTATGATTTAAAATTTATATTTAAGTAAGGTCTGTGACATGTAAATTAAAATAATAGACTTAATTTCACGTTATCTAGAGTCCTACGGCATCTGTCTTTTAAAACCTATTAGAATAAGATCTCACAGCCGTAAGACACAACTTATTTTCTAAAGTATGTAACTTTCGGTTCTCAGTGGTCTCTTGTGTAATTTTATAATACTCGAATGTTTGTGGAGCTTGCCCGGTGACACCAGCGCAGGTACCGGGTGGGAAAGGTAACTAAAAAATCAGAGTTACTTAATTTTTTATGACTGATCTTTATATATGTTTTGTAGAATATTACTTCGAAGTCATTTAAAAAAAATCAGAAATCAGCTTTCCATGGGCCAAAACTTTTATCAGACGCTTTAAACAAAATAAATTAATTTAATTTATTTTTAAATGTCTGATAACTATTAATATGTTATATTTAATCAGTTAGACAAATTGCAATGACCAAACGTCCCCTAAACACAAAAATACTCAACCATGAGTTCATACTCATTTTATAGTGCAGTGTGCGTTTTAAAGCGAGTGAACCATCCATGGTAACCCGGTTCTGATCAATACTTCTCTCCTTCGATTAAAGATTATGAAAGATGCCTCCACTAAGAATCTATGCAATTGGATTTTAATATTACCGGCTACGATCAAGATGTCCGACCGTCTGATTTCTTGAAGGAATTAAAAAATATCTATTTTAAACAGGCTCGCATGGATTTCTTCATTCAAAATTGGGCATCTAATGAAATGGTACCATTTATCGAAAATAAACTGATATACATAAATTTCAAACAATGTCATTCTTACTTCGATGTTTGGTCACTACAATTTTTCTGACAGATTAAGCATAACACTTTAATAGTTAGTCATTTTAATACTTATTAACATATAAAAAAATCTGAGATCTAAAAATAAATTTAGTTCATTTTTTTTAAAGTGTCTGATAAAAGTTTTGGCCCGTGGAAAGTGTCTGTTTTTTTACATGACTTCGGAGTAATATTCTACAAAAAAATTTACATAAAAATTTAGGTGGTGGTAAAAATTTAGGTGCCAGGTGTCACCGAGCAAGCTCCACAAACAATCGAGTATTAAAACGTACACAAGAGACAACAGAGAACCGAAAGTTATATGCTTTAGAAAATAAGTTGTGTCTTACGGCTGTGGGATCTTGGACTATATATAAATAATGCCGAACACCTGAAATATGCTTTTAGAATTTTAGTCACGTCTTCGCTGTATAAATTTCGATAGAATTTAATATAATAATCCTTTAAATATGTATTTTATTTACGAAAAGTATTTCATATGAAATACGCTACTTAAAATTTCAAGATAAATGTCTACAAGCTTAGTCTCATATAATCAGATGCTAACTATGCTGCTATGCTGCTTTATTTCATATATATAAATTTATTTTTAATATTTATTACACGGTCAAGCACACACTATCAACATATAATAATACTTTTAAATTTTATAACTAAAAATAATTATAGTCATACTAAGATTTCATTTGGTTAGATTAGACCAGTCTCAATAAAAGTTAGTAAAGTATAATTAACTGAATACGATAAATAATATTACTTTGATTTAAGTGTTCATTTAAATAATTTAATATCCTTATAAATTAACTAATAATAAGTCGGTATGCAGGTGGTGATTAATCAGTGGATTTTTTAAGATCTATTGAACTAACGCTTTTGTTTGAGTTTCTGACAAAGCCCGTTTAATACCCCGATAATAGTAACCTATACAATCCGTGAGGCTTAAGCTGAGCTTTTTTTACCTTTGTGTGAGTGATTATATAAGAAGACCTAGAAAATGTCGTTTAAAAATAAAATTTATTATTAGAAATTAACAAATGTAGCACAAAAAATTATATTAATTATCCTACGTCCGACATTGCATTCACATAATTTTTCTCTTGTTAATAATAAATTAATGTTGTTTTTCCATTATATCATTGACGATAGCATCAATGTTTTTTTGGCTTTATTTATAACTTGGTTGTAAGGCAGTGCCAACTACATATTATACTTTTAATACGTCGAACACAAAAATAAAATATTAAGAATTAAACTCTGCTATCAGTATAAAAAGTAAGTAAGCCGATTGTCAAAAGTAGTATAAGCCAAGTTATGCCAAGCAAGTAAGGTTACACTTACATTATGCACATGAACATCGTATACATATGAATACTCACATAAAAGCAAGCACAACTTAGTCCTCGCGGTCTGTATTTTCATTTAATATCACGACAATTTAATTTATAGTATAAATTAAGTAATTAGGTAAGTTAATAAAGAAATTTGAGCAAGATATCATTAAACGATTAATAGTAAATGTATTATTCCTTTATATTATATCTAAACACGCACGATACTGTATACATCAGACTTTTTTTACTTATACCTTTTTTTTTCTACTTTTATAAAAATAACAAATCTATGTATCACATATAATTTACGAATAAATTACCGTGTTAGTAATTTTCCATTTACAATAAAGTTTAAAAGGCCAAATAGTGTACATGCTAAGCTCGTTAAACGACTAGTAAAATTATTAATGTAGCTAGAATGTTAACGTTTTCCTTAAAATAAATAATCCTCAATATAATGTTTAAGTGTAAAAATTTGTAATTTTAATCAATAATTTATTTACTATATTTTCATTTAAAATGCAGTACGATTTATATTAAAAAAACTAGAAAGTAAGTGAGAATATCGAAACAATACAATAACATATTATAACAGATCATTTCATACATTCCAATAAATAAAAGCGAGGTATGTTTATAGGAGCTATAACGTAATGGTAGAAGGTATTCACTTCGAAAATATCTAAATTACATAAATTACCTTTTTTTAGAAAAAAAATCACAGGTTTCCATTTTTATATATATATTTTCAATACTCCTTTACTTCCAATTTAAAGGGGACGTTATACCAAAATGTAACGGCCGTGAATGTTAGATAAATAATAATTATGATTAAAAATTAATATAATAACATTAAGTTAGTTCCAATGAATAAATATATCTCTGAGGTATATATATAACATTGCAAGGACTATAGTAACGCTTATGAGAATTACCTCTTGTCTCGTTTTGTAGGCGGGTCTAGGTCGTTCCGGCACCGTTGGTCTTGGCGTAGATCCGTTACAGGATTCATTTTGGTTATATTTCCGTTGGTTCGACGACAAAGTGAGTTTTAGTTTCGCCTTATCGTTATCAGCGAATTGTATTGCGCTTGTATGGAAGTCGGTCGGTACGTCGGCGTCCTTGGTGATGTTACTTATAAAGTTTGTAGTTGGCGGTTGTATTGTTCTTGGGGGAGGTAGGGGAGCGTCGGACAGGTCGATTAGTTTCCTCGTACAAACTATTGGGTATCGAAGGGGACGTTCGGGTAATTTGGGTGGGGGACATGGTGACAGTGTTTTCTGTAAAATAAAATCGTATAATGTGCCACGGTGCACCTAAATATATGATAAGCGTAACAAAAAGCGATGCAAATGATACATGAGATGATTTTTTGGTGAAAAACATCTCATGTGGTAAACGTAATATATTAATCGATCAACACAATGACATGAACTTGACGCTATACTACGTGGTATTTACAAAAAAAACATTCTGTATTTACAAATGTTTTATTTATACATATTTAAAGATTATTTACGTTAGTATTTTTTATAGTAATAAAGTTAATAGAATAAAAAATAACATTTATGAATACAGATCTCGCCCATACTACACTATGTATGAAATAAAAATTCTAACAAGCGCGTACGGGACGGGCATTCAGCGTAAAATTTCATTTAGCATTAAAGAAACGGAGTATTCGATGACCTTTTAATAAGTATTTCCTTAAATATTAATATGGTATGATATAACATTTGTTGCTTAATAGCAATTAATATTTGTAGCATAATCAAATTATAATGATTATGAATACAAGTATGTAAATTTAAAATGTTATGATAAACTAAACATAGTTTTATTCGGGATGATATAGTTAGCGATAAGGCTTATTTTACCATTATTATAGGTTACGCATTTTAATAATCAATATAATAATAATAAGATCTACAATATAATAGTCGACAATTTAAAAGCATTGGAAGACTCCGCTTCTTCAATCGTGTAAACAATCTATATACTCACAGCTTTATCTGGCAGACTTATCGAGTTGTGAGTGCTGGGGAGGCTGTCCCGTTTGTTGAATAGGAACTCCATTTCAGTGAGAAGGTCTAGGGGAAGTGCGGGGGGCTCGCGGGGGGGATCGCGGGAGTCCGACGAGTCGGAGGAGACCGGGGTGGCTGACCCACATGAGAACCTGTCGAAATTGTATTGTTACTAGTACCTAGACAGCTACGTGTATTAATGTGTAAATAGCTATTATACGGTCATTTATATCGTGATGCCGAATTCTTCAAATTGTGGACCTAAAGTGCCTAAACAAAAACAGTCTGTGGTATTTAATCCATTGGTAAACAGTAAGTCTTTCATAGTAAAATAAGTAGTTGTAAATAAAAATATATATTTGTATATATAATATCTGTTTTTGCCCTTACACTCTTAGATACTAGCCAGTACTTATATAAGTGAAATGAATGTGATAGTATAATTACTATACTAATGCAATAAATACTCAGCTATTAGAAGCTAAGTTCGCATCTTGAATATAGCTATTACAGTTCTTGCCATTCGTGATAAACGAAATAAACAATGAAAGAGCAATTTATCTACGGAAGATTAATATTTCATCTATGTTGAATGGATATATTAATGAACACTTTATAATTATAGCAATACAAGAAATAAATTTCAGCTCGCTAGTTAGTGATCGATCATTACTTACAGTGTCAGGCTGCTATGAAAACTTATGATATATTCAAAGATTAACATTTAAAAATTACATTATTTTATAATGTTCATGGTTTTTTTTTTCATTTCAAACAATCAAATCACCAACAAAAAAACTTATTATAATATCTAACGCAATTAAATATTAAAAGTATTGTCCCTGATGTATAACTTTTTAATAACAAATGATTTGAATAGGCTACTAAGACATTGAATTCAAAAGCTTTAAATTTAAAACAAAAAGATTTAGAGATTCCAATTAGATACTAGGATTAAAATATATAATGTTTTATCACCATAACTATATAATTCTACAAAATATATATCCACAACACACTTTATATACACCTTGTATTGGTTTATGAATTTTAAGTCCCTACTAACAGTATTAAGTTATTACTATATTAGCATAATTAAGTGGTTGAGGCCTTTTGTCGCGCAGTCGCACAAGCATGCGAATGTAAACGCGACAGGTTGTGGGTTCGATCCCAACTCGATGAAACGCAATATTTAATATTTCCAATTTAAATATTTAATGTTTTCATTTGTTCACTCTGGTAACAAGGTAAAGTGCAGCTTTCGTGTCCACAATTCAACTAGTAATGCCTCAAATTTGGCGGAAAGTGGGGAATGGTACGAAACGCTAAGTGTTGTAACAGTAAGATCCCAAATTCTCTCTGTCTACTCTGCTATGTGGCGGTGTACAGAGTGAAGCTGAGTAGAATAAGTGTCTGAGTACTGCATGGTGGTATATTAATGTTTAAGTTTATTAGAGGGTGATGTTTATGAACTAAAGGCCAATAAAATATAAAAAATAGTGCCAAGGGCCATTTTATATTTTTGTCTAGATTTCTAGAATTAATTTTCAAGTCAAGTTGCTAATTATTTTAGTACAGTAGTCGATCAGTTTATTAGAATATTAGTTATTTAGTACATAAATATATTAGTATATTAATATATAAATATATAAACATATGCCTGATGAATTGATATTCATATAATGTTTTACATTTTAGTTAGTCTTAGTAAATAAAAAAATATAAAATATTTATTTTTATATAGTTGACTTATTTAACGTTATTAATATTCAAAGAATAAATAAAATAAATCAAACTAATGATTTTATATTCGCAGATTATATCAATTTTGCAAGAAAACTTATTTTTCTGATTGTATTTGTTACGTTACTATAATATTATTAAATTTTTAAGAATAATTATTATATGCAAAACTATAAGATATTTTATAAGTATAGGAGAATTTAACTTTTTATCTAAGAATTGCATTTTTTATTTATATTGTCGTTTGGTATTTAGGAAAGTATCTTAGTACCTGCTATCATCCGTAGTATTAATTGATGATGGTCTGGAACCAGTTTTAGGCATTTTGTTCTTCAATCCCTTTACAGCTGATTTCATATTTTTCCCTCCCTGGCGGACCTACAAAAATGAATATAAATTGTCAGTGTTATAAAATATTAAAAAAAAATTAAGTCCTATAAATAGAAAAAAATAACGTCTTAAATTTATCTATATGGAAAAACAGAACAGAATGCGTTTATTATTATATATTTTCTATTATTTTAATAATAAGATAAAACATTGTATCTTCCTGTAATCAGTAGTTAGTATTTATGAAAATATTTCAATATTTTTATATTAAAAGTATAAAAGTGTTAACAAAAGGTGCTTCACTGATATCGTTAACTTCATAATTTATTGTGTTTATGAACAAAAGTACAATAGAGAAAATTCTAAAATCTTATGTGCAGTATAATATGCAACAACGAAGAAGTAACTGTTAACTATTTGCCAATAATCACTAATCAGTGACCAGGAACGACATGTAACACACTTAAACAAAAAGGCTTTTTAGTAGATTATATACTCGTATAAATTAGTCAGTAAGTTACAAAAATAATACAGGAACCAGTATGGCACATTACAACATTTTTTTAAATAGTTTAAGAAGGTTAATATGAAGGTATAGATTTCATATTCATATGTAAAAAGAAAAAAAAGAACAAATTCTTCATTCAAATTATAGAATTTACCCTAGTTTTGATAGAAAGAATTTGTTCTTAAAAATAATTAGATACAAACAAATAACACGTATATTAAGAAAGTCAGAAAATAGCATGCAATAAATAACATAGAATGTTAAAAAAACCCTGTGCAGAGAAAATTTTAATATAAATGTAAATCCGAAAATATTCACCACTTCGTGGAATATGAGGTAACTAAATGCCACATCTACATTTCAAACAAAAAAATATTTTAGTAAAAAACAAAGCTGTATATATATATATATATATATATATATATATATATATATATATATATATATATATATATATATATATATATATATATATATATATATATATATATATATATATATATATATATATATATATA
>DWMZ01003812.1:0-12321 GCA_018249855.1 Eueides tales michaeli | reverse complement strand
ACAGTGAAGAAGATAATGATGATGAAGAGCTTTCGGAACTTCTTAAAAAGTTAGAAATTAAAGTCAAAGTGAATATCAAACTCAGTAAATATGGTCAAAAAAAGATAAAATAATAGAAATAATATTTGTTAAAAGCAATAAAATATTTATTAAAATTATTTAATATTTGCTACTCCATTTGTTTCTTTTAATTTTAATAAAAAAGTACTTACGTTATAATTAAATGGTATTTATTATCTTTTATTTTTAATCTAAATCAATATGGAGTCAACAAAAATATAGTCACATCCTATACATAGGTTGTTTTGAAACCATGCTTGTGGATGTAATTTGACAATTCTTTATTTCCATAAGAAAGTAACTATTAAGAATTATTACACGAAAGGATTGTACAAGTGATACAATTTGTAGTAGGTTCCCAACTCCCAAAACTAGGAACAAATCTTTATTTTGGAAAGAAATGAGTCTGATAGCTTTACAATAACAGAGAATTATGCAGCCCGATAACTTGAATATCATTTTCAAGAGAATACTAAGCTTAAAAATTCTCTATAGGAATCTTCGAAAGGAAAGACAAAAAAAACGAAGTTAAGACTAAATAATGTATGAGTAGACTTAAAATAATGTATGCGCGCGTGCGCATGAGTATTTTAGCGTGTGTGTGTGTGCATGTGTGTGTGTGTGTGGGTGTGTGCGTGAGTGCGTGCGTGCGTGCGTGCGTGTACTCTTTAGATAAAGGGTGAGAGATGGTCTAAAAGTTTTATATTTTTAATAGGTTTTCGATTAACTTATAATTCAGGCAAATAAGGCATTCTTCAATCTTTTTTTTCACTATGTATTTATTATATAAGCGCATATTTTTTATTATTTTGCTAACGTTATTGTAGACAGGGTAACTAACAACACTGTATTGTCTGGTGGCAAAATTTGTTTTGTGGAAGACTGTATGTAGCACAAATATTTCTGTTCGAGAGCCTCAGGATTGCTCTTGGAAACTTCAGCATGTTTACGCAGGATGGTAAGAAGAATAAACAGTTGCCTAACTGTTAGAACACTAATTTATAGAGCTCAATCGTGGGAAACCTGAAACGATTACAATGCATGACCTTTAAGACATCGCCTTGTGCATATGTCAAAGATAATATAAGCGTCTTAGCTGCACCTTCTTATGTAGGGATGTAATAGCATAAAATAGACTGACAAAGGGAGAAGTAGACGACACGAAGAGTTTCTATGTCAGTGTAGTGGCAGAGCCGTTTAAATAAAATTAAATACAGTTCATTAAAATATAAGTAAATTATTTAAAAGTATTAAACAGTATCTGCATTTCAACGATTTATCAAACAAGATATTGTCTAGACGCAGGGGCAAAGGCGCGAAGTTGAGTTCCGCAGCTCAACACGCAATGCTTCATTCGCCGGAAAATGGTGAACGGAGCGGAGTATCTTCACACTAGGTTCCCAAATTCGTTCTGTCTCTAAGTAAAAAAAAATAACACAAAATAAAAGTTTCACTACGTAAAGCAGTACCTGTGTTTTAACGATTAATTAAATAACACGCTGTATCCCACACAAGGCAGAGTAGGCAGAGGGAACCCGGGAACCTAGTGTTAAGACACTACGTTCCACTTTCGTTCCCTACTTTCCTCCGAATTTGAGGCATTGCGTGTTGAGTGGCGGAGCTTAACGCCGCGCCTTATTACCAGAGCGAAGAAATGAAACATTAAATATTTAAATTGAAAATATTAAATATTTCATTTCCTTGACTGGGGATTGAACCCAGAACCTATCAGTTGAACAGTCACACGCTTGTGCCGCTGCACCACGACAGGGCTCAGATAATCCAACAGGATGTATTGTATATTGTAAATTGCTTGTACCTAAATAAAATCTTGGCTATTGTCAGAATCTCTACATAATATTCCTAACAAAAAGATAAGAAGAGAAAATAGTGATAACTTATAAATCACTACGTTCTCTTTGTTAAAAGGTAGTGGTAATAAAATATAAACTTCGTCGATTCAAAATAATTATCTATGGCACACGTTAACACTAATTAACTAATCAGTTATAATTTGTGTCTTTGTTTAATTTCTAAGTTGTCATTGTTAGCTAGTTATTGTTATCTCCACTCAACACGCAATGCCTCAAATTCGGAGGAAATTATAGAACGGAACAGAGTTTCTTAACAGTAGGTTCCCAAGTTCCCTCTGCTTACCCTGCCACGTGCGGGATACAGCATAACGCTGAAAGAGAGATCTTTAAAGTTTTCGGAAGTGGCCGTTCCCCACTTTGCTTAATTTGAGGCATTGCGTGTTGAGTGGCGAAACTCAACGCCGTACTTTGCTACCAGAGTGAAAAAATAAAAAACATTAAATATCTCTATTTCCTCTTTTTTTGGGGGCACCTAACCTACAACCTGTCGCTTTTGTGTCCTTGCGCCATGACAATCGTCATTGATTATTGTTAAAATCGAAAAAACTTCATTGAAATGGCAGGAAAAAATAAAACACAGTAATCGTGTAAGTAGCAAAAATAACAAACGATAAACATTGATATAAATATTATCTTTATAATTAATGTACTTCTGTACACTCAAAAATTTTGATAATTTTTGAGTGTACAGATTTAGTCATTTGATAGGAAAATCATTGACTGACGATGCGTCATAATCAATCTTATTTATTAATTTCGACTCTTTACAGGAAAGTGTTAGATGAATTACTTTTCAAACAAAATTAAATGCCTAAAACATAAAAGATATTTGATCTCAAATATGTTTTATATTTTAGGCCAAAATTAAATAATTTTGGTTCAAGGTTGATCTTAAATATTTTTTACTCTCAGCTTCACGCTGAATCTCTGTTTCTTTCTCCACATTTCATTTCAGATTTATTTTGAATTATATTCAAATTAGGATAAATATTCCGTAGACTTTGTTTTCACAGAAACGAAGAGCTATAATGACAAAATCTGCTTCTAATAAAATCTTTGGAACGAAATCTTAGAAGCCTTTGGAAATTAATGTAGTCTTAAACATCTTATCGTCTATAAATCATAGAGATATTCTTAGGAGGTGGTGTGCCCTTTTATGCCACAGCATAGACTCCTCTTTTCATTAACAATACGGTCCAAATCTCAAATTGGTTCATCGCCACAGAGCTTCAAATTGTGTTTTGACGCGTCGACTCGCTGTTGTCCTTAATGGGGCTTGAGCATTATTGCTACCCATCTTGCCCTAACTATTGTCATGCCAAGGTGGTCCTGTAATATCCTCCATATAGTTGCTTCAGATGCGTCAGATAATGTAGGAGACAGTAACTTCTTCAGTCTGGCATCGTTCAATAAAGGTTTTTCAATTTTTTTATACAATATCCCTTGAAGTGACATCAACAGAGTGTCTGGTATGGTGGTCGTCTAGAAGGGACTCCCTGCTATGTTAAAATCATGGTTTTAGAGGGACAATGGTCTCCATAAACGGCTTGCATCTCTTCCATGATGAATTTTGGACTTTTTCCTTGTTTTTGATGAGTAACTCGATGACGTCTCAGTGTTCAATGTGCTTGCTATGCCATGGTTGCATTTACGTATTTAATACTTATTGGGGCTATAACGTTCTTATTAATGATGATAAATTAGTGGAGTACTTGGTTAAGTATCCCGATTAGCTGCTCATTGGAATGATATATCATAATAGTCGGATGTTTCATCTGAATTTTCTAACACAGTACCTTGCGTTAACGGAACAAAAAATGAAACATTAAATATTTTAATTGAAAATATTAAAAATTTCATTTCCTCGACTGGGGATCGAACCCAGAACCTGTCGGTTAGGCCTCATAATTATATATGATAAAAATATTACGAAACAAACATATCAAATAGATAATAACATTATTAATCTAAATTTTATCGTATTTATTATTGATTGATTCTATTTCGTCTCTAGAGATGTATCGCGTTTTCTTTTTATTCAATTTTATAGCTAGATTTGACACTTGAAGTATTTTATAATAATATGAAATCAACTGACTACGTCACTATTATTCGTTATGACTATAAGCTTATTGTTATTACTTATTGCTTATTGTTTTATTGAATGCAGCTACAATTTATGTTTTTCGATTACTTTCTAATTATTTTTTCTGTTTTATTAACTGGGAATTTGGAATTTCAAGGGAACTTCAAGGGAACAATATAAATTAACTCTAATTTTGATACCACGTCGTAAAGAATGTTAAGCTTAAAATGATTAAATTGATCATATCGGAAGGGTTATTTATATAGCTATTGTCGACCTTTGCCAAAATGAATGTTACTTCTTTTACTTTCAAGCTGTATCCCTCACATGGCAGGGTAGGAAGAAGAAACTTGGGAACCTATTGTTAAGGCATTCGTTCTTCATTAGCCTCCAGATTTTAGGCATTGTATGTTGAGAGGCGGAACTGAACGTCACACTTTAGGCTTGTTACCAGAGAGAAGTGAAATATTTAGTATTTTATTTGAAAATATTTTATATTTAAATTCTTAGAGTGGGGATCAAACACACAACCTGTCGCGTTTAGAATCCTACCATGTGCCTACCTCACGACAGGCCTCAAGTTGAATTTCTTCGTTTGAATTTCTAATAACCATTTAGTTGGTAGATGAGAATTGGCTCATTAATGGTTTAAGTCTAACCACTATGGGGAAGGCGAAAAATAATGATCACCCCCCATTTTACATTTGGGGAGGGATCCTAAATGTTGTTTTATTTAATATTATTTTTACTGATTAACATGAATACCAATATCAAATTACAAATTCCTAGTACGGACAAATATATACTAAGGCGTGACGAAATTATAAGGCTTATAGACTACGAAGCCATGAATAGAAATATTCAAATTTAGTTTTAACTACATGCGTTAAATATGGAAATTGAAACATGTATCGATAAATATTATGATTGTATTGAAAGGGTACTTAATAGATACATCACTAATAATTGCGCATATTACAATCAAATTTTGATTTAATTTTATCAAAATAATGCTATCAGAGTATTTATATAGAAATCATCGAGTGTTGTGATGATATGTAAAGATGGTGTGGAAGCTGGTGTTCCTTCTGGCCTTGGCGGCACATCAAGTTAGTTATCAATATATTTTCTTTTAGTATCTATAAGATTTTTTTTAAATATTTATTTAATATAGATAAATATAACTTTATAATAAATAAATATGAATAAAAATATTAAAAATACCCTAGCGACAACTGGACAAGGGTCTAGGCCATCAGTGGCCTGGACTCCAGACTGATTTGAGGAACCTCCTCAGCGTCTCAAATAATACTTAGTCTTCTGCATTCGGTTCTTTGTGCTATCAAACCACTAACTTAAGCCACCTTTTTTTGGTAACCTAGTGTTAAGACACTCCGTTCCGTTAATAATAGATCGATTTCTTTTTGAAATTCTTTCTGCCAACATGCGGGAGCCAGCGTGAAGCTAATATGAACAAAGTATTTATTTTTACCTTTACTATTCAAAGAAATGACAGTGGTCTATGTTACTTTACATTCCTCTTAGTTTACTGAATAACAGTAAACTTGAAACTATAGTAAATAAAACATCTTTGATTTTTCTTAATTACGAGAAAGTCTTTTTTGTACCAACGGGTTGTAACACATGTTAAAGTGAAAATTCAAAATTCCATACATTTAAAAAAAATAATATTCGAAACACTAAAAATAAATTATAATTCGAGAAAAATTATATTTCGAGAAACAGTGGCTGTTTTTTTTTCTTATATCCATGGAAATGGGTGAGATATTTTCAAAACTAAACTATACCTTACTTTAAAATGCATTAGAAAGAAGGATTAGAATTTCAGATAAGAATTTTTGTAATAAAATATAAAAAAGTGTACGTGACAATACGCCAAAGACAATATTCCTTTTTTTTTAATTTAATTAATTTTCAGGTGCCAGCCAGACAAATCATATCTGCCAGTTATGACAGAACTCCCAGTGAATTAGGTCAATATATATGAATACTAACAGTAATTAATAATATAAGACTTACAAAATTCAGACTTGAATTAAATAATTTAAAATTGTGATCTTCAATTAATTCGAGGAAATTCTTAATGTTCCATTTTTATGTACAAAATGTTTTTTTTTTAACTTAAATAAAAATAATTTGTAATGACTTGATAGTCATATAGCCTTTATATAATCTTTATATCATTCGATTATTTATAACTGTTACTTTTCCCAACTTTTTAAATATAGTACTAGGATGCATGGTATAAAAAATCTCATCAAGAATATTTAATTAAATTAAATACTTTTTAGATTCAGGAGCGTCTCGTATCGTGTCAGGATGGAACGCAAACCCAGGACAGTTTCCCTACCAGGCTCAGCTACGTCTAGTCAGTGCTTTGGGTACCCTGGGTAACTGTGGCGGTAGCATCATACACAAAGAGTGGGTAATATCAGCTGCCCATTGCACAGCCAAGTGAGTATTTATGTTTGTATATCATAAATTATAGCAACCAAAATTGATACTTAGTTAATTTAATTATGTGCATTTAAATTTTAACATACATTATTCATCATACCTTCCGTGATTTTGGGGACGTTTATTTATACTACTTTGTTTTTCTAATATAATTTGTAAAGATTGTCTGGCCTAAAAGGGCATTTGTTTAATCTTTTTCAATTTATGGAATCAGAAACACTAAGCAAACGTTTTTTACTTGAATAGTATTTTAATTATAGAAAAATGAACATCAATTTCTTTGCTACGCACAATGATATAAGCAATAAGACTATGACTACTCAAATAAAAAAAAAAAGAAATTAATTGGCCATACCAAAAATTAAAAATTAATAATAATTTAACTATTTATTTTAGTCGCGTTCAGATCGTTGTGAGAGCTGGTATTACGTACTTTTCTTCTCCCGACGTATCGATAGATACACAGGAATATTACATGTATCCTACATTTAACCCAGCTACCGCCGGAGTTGTGCAAATCAACGACGTAGCCCTTGTGAAACTGCCACGACCTCTTGAATATAACGGTGCGTAACTTTTTATTTCTACTGTCATAGCTTACAATTATTTGATGTATTCTATATAGATTATTCTTTCCAGAAAACATACGGTCCATCCGTATCCAGCCGCCGTCGGATTCGTTCAGAAACTACCAAAATGAACTGACCTATGCCAGTGGATTCGGTCTAACAATGACTGAGGGTAAGCTATAACTAAATATGTAGTTCATATTTTTACTATTTTTAAAGTGTTATTCCATACTTAGGAAAGAAAAATACTAAATTTAAAAACGTATAAAAATATGGACAAAGCAGGATTTGAATCTGCGCCTCTTGAACGGTTTTGTTACAATTATTTCAGCTTAACCTTAAAACACGTCGTTTTCCACTTTTCGCCGCATTTTCGAGACGACATTTGTTGAAAGTAGGAATTTGACGTCTACTAGCATTGTCTTGTTACCAGAGCGAGGATATAAAACCTAATATTTAATTTTCATATTTCTTAGATATATATATTTTCTACCATTGTATACAGGCTCAAGACCAGAAATATTGCAGTGGGTATATCTCCGTGGTGTGTCCAATTTGGATTGCTCAAGAGTCTATGGTACAACACTTGTCACCCAAAACACCATATGCGCCCAAAACTTCAATCAGACGTCACAATCTATATGCAACGTATGTGAAATAATTTGTTTATCTATACTTATATTATAAAGTCGAGAAGTATGCTTGGTTGAATGCGCTAATCTTTAAACGACTGTTTTGAAATTCATGGAGGATAGTTAACTACTTCAATAGAAATTACAGTCATTGGCGTATCTAGAGATATTTTCCATTAGATATTTCATAATCCGTATCGTGTAAACAATTTTGTTTCATTTTCCAAGGTAATTTCTTTTTATTTTTTTCGCTCTAGTACCAAGACAGAAAGCGCAGCATTGAGTACTGCCTGTCAACACACAATACAATTAGAATTCGGCTAAAAGTGTGGAGCACAAGTGTTTTAACACAAGGTGTCTAGGTTCCTTCTGCTTATCCTGTTATAGTGTGGAATACACGAATGAACGAATTAAAACGAAAAAAAACAAGTCAAGTCTGAAATAGTATCATTTTATTGTATTAAAATTTATCCAATCCAAATCTAAAATATAAAAATTATTTATTTATTCAATGGCTAATCAGGGTGACAGCGGTGGTCCTCTTGTTCACGAGACTCCCGAAGGAGAGCCAATCCTCATTGGTATCAGTTCCTTCGTACCTGGGCCACCACAAGGCTGCCACTCCGGTTTTCCCGCCGGTAAGTTTATTTTTTTCAAAGAATTATTACATATTCAATAATTACTATGCTAGATTAAATAACATAATATATATGTCTAACTTTTTTCAGTATATATATTGTAGATGAGTAACAATAATTGGATATTCATATGTTTTTAATTTTAAATTAGGCAAAAATAAACAGTAATTCTGCAAAAAATCATTATCTATATATTTTAATATCATTCATCATTTATTAGTCTTATTTGTATTTTGTACTGTTTACAGCTTTTATTCGTCCTGCACCATTCCTTGACTGGTACCAGCAAATCACTGGTATAGATTTTACAACTCTGGATGAAAGTAGTGAATGGAACACCGAGGCCCCTACCACTGTAGCACCAACTACTCCTGAACCAACTACTCCAGAACCAACTACTCCAGAACCTACTAGGCCACCCACAACAACACCTGAGCCTGAAGAAGAAGAAAAAGAAGAGGAAGTAGAAAAAGAGGAGGATAAGGAAGAAGAAAAGGAAGAAGATGAAGACGAAGACGAAGATGAAGATGAAGACGAAGAAGATGATGATAAAGAACTATCCGAACTATTAAAGAAATTGGAAGTTAACGTTAAAGTCAACGTCAAACTCAACAAATATGGCCAGAAAAAGAAGCTAAAAATTAATAAGAAAGAAAAATTATTATTATCTTAAATAATACTTTTATTTTAATGGATTTTTAATACATATTTAATTTTTAATATGCTTTTTATTCTAAATTACTAATTTTATGTACCGTATGTTCTTAAAATATTATCTTCTGGTTGGCTGACGACTTTAGACAATTGTTTGATTGTAGTTCGATAGTGATGATATCTAATCCATAATCATAAATCCACCATCAATTTTAATAAGAATCAAAGCAACTAATTTCAATAAGTAGGATTATTTTTATTATATATCTATATATGATAAGGTTATAAAAATGATTATGTAGAGGACGTCATTTTATTTATCATATCAATTAATGATGAATAGGCTATAGATATATAACTATAGGCATGACGTGCGTGTAGAATCTAGTGTTAAGACACTCCGAATTGGAATCGAAGGTCGAAGTCATACCTATCTTTACTACAGGTCACCATGCAGTCTACCAATTTGTTGCTAGTAATTTCGAAATCATTAAAAATTATATCTATAATCATTGTAAAAAAATAAACTTTTTTATATTTGTATTTCCGTCTCTTCTATATGAGCAACAAATATTTTTGATTTATTTATTACACATAAAAGGTGGATTTGAAGCATGATTTTTCACCAGGCCATAGATATGACCTAACTTTAATAATGAAAAAGCATATGACTACAATGAATCATATATCTTAGGAAATATTCTAAAATACTACATTTAAAAACGTATAAAAATTTAAACGAAGCAGAATTTGAACCCGTGCCTCTTGGGAACCGTCCAAGCGCTATGACCAACTAAGCCATTCGTTCTCACCAAGCTCCGTCCAAATTCTTATACGCTTGTTACAATTTATTTATGTTGTTAGCATCTCTGTAGCCCCTTACACCAACATTTTTGCAAATGTCCGCTACTCAAAGACAGTTTATTAAAAAATATCGCTTGGCAAGAGAGAATGCTATTTATTAAATATTTTTACTATTTTTAAAGTGTTATTCCACACTTAGGAAACAAAAATACTAAATTTAAAAACAGGATTTGAACCCGCGCCTCTTGGAAACCGTCCAAGCACTCTGACTAACTAAGCCATTCGTTTTCACCAAGCTCCGTCGAAATTATTATACGCTTGCTACAACTTATTTATGCACAAATTTATTTTTGTACAAATCTCCCAATGGAGATGCTAACAACATAAATAAGTTGTAACAAGCTTCTAAGAATGTCGACTTAACTTGGTGAGAACGAATGGCTTAGTTGGTCAGAGCGCTTTGATGGTTTCCAAGAGGCGCGGGTTTAAATACTGATTCGTTCAAATTTTTATACGTTTTTAAATTTAGTATTTTTCTTTCCTAGGTGTGGAATAACACTATAAAAATAGTAAAAACTATTCTAAATTGTTTAAAAAGTATGTTTCATAGCAACAATAGCAATACGTAAAGGTTTTACATATCAAAAACAAAATAAAAAAAATGTTCATAAAAATTAAATTATAAATATAAATAATTGTTTCCACAATTTGGTTGTGCCCTTATATCTCTCACAACCGTCTCTGAATCTTTATTTAACGAGAGTGTTCACACATTTTTTAACATATAGATAGTAGTATATTTTAAATTTAAGTCAGTCAACTCAAGAGATACAGTAAAAAAGATATCAGATATTTTTGTGCTTGATTTGTCATATTACTTGATTTGTCATTGAAGCTGTTGCTCAACACCTCGCAAACATGTGTAATAATTGTATAGAGTATAGTATGGTATGCTTTCTGGCCTAACAAAATTTCATAAATATATGTATTTAAATAGAGTCTTACCTCTGATCAACAAGTTTAGACCTGTATGCTCTTTTAGTATTTTTTTTTTAAATTAAAAGACGACACAAGGTGTATGACGATGTAAACAGTGCTCTCAAAAACAGTACATTGGCTTAGTGATAATATCATTTAATAATTCAAAAATTCAATTCATAATTTTTATAACTCCAAATACGAAAATTGTTAAAGCCAATGTACTCTTAAACGGTGAAGCCGTGGAGCCTATTATGTATTTCTCGGTATTACTATTGTCACCAAACTACATATATATGGATCGGCGAATAGATTCAACTCTAACGGCTATCACCTTTAAAAAAAACTGATTATTAACTGACGTAGAAAATTTCACCTTGTTTTTTTTAGCTACTTTCATAGTATTATTTCCTATGGCATTTTACTTTATGGGTGTATATAATGAGTTATTCTTTGTCTTGTAGTAGCGAGTTATTAGAAAACTATAACTTAATCTTTAAAGATTCTTCAAGCGAAAAAAATAAAGAAACATTCTTAATACAATTTAAAAAAGCTTAAGTTTGTTAAGAAGAATATTAATGAATTTACCCAAATCGATGATTTACATAATATTAATACTAGAAATAGGGTTAAACTTAGTGCTCCTGAAATTCAATTAAGCCAGTAATTTTGTTATGGGTTTGCGGAAAATACAAGCCGTTTCCACCATCTTCATAGGCTACACTATTACATACTCCACTCATGTTTATTTGAAAAAAAATGCTCTATTCGGTTGTTTAACTTGTTTTATTCGTAAGCACACTTATAAGTTGGCCGAATTATTAATACTGCTAACAGACGTAAGTATGCTCGCTAAATCAGAAGTGAGCGCGCCAACATATGTTAGCAGTTTAAATAAATCAGAGCACTTGTGAGTGAGTGCGCTCACGGATTCAACAAGATAAAATAACCTAACAGAGCATTTTTTGATATAATGAGTGAAGTATGTGGTGTAGCAGATGATGGTAAAATGCTTGAAATACAAGCATTTACCGCCATCATGGAAATTGACGATAGTGACATTAACGTGGAAGACATATGTAACGTCAAAATAACGTCAATGCTCACGCTCCGACCCGTCGGTACTGTAAGCAATATTTAATGACGTCACATGTGACGTCATAGCATCCTGAACGCTAACGGCGAGCGTGAAAAGCACGAATTAGACCGTACGTTGGTACGCTATGAGTGCTGGGAGCACAATTCAAAGTAGATTTTTTAAACAAACTGTCATGAGGCAGCTGGGAAAGCCAAGGCTTCTATTATGAAGATAGATATTATAGCTCAGTTCAGTTCTTTAATTTTTCTTTAATTTTCTATTATCTCTATAAATTTATTAAAAATTGGCAATATTAATAAACGTCAATTTGACTTTAGTTTACTTAGATCTGTGAAAATTAGTCATTTTACATTCATGTCAATGAAATCATGGACATTGAACACAACATTCCTTTGATTTGTATTTTTATTTGATAAAAAGTGTATTTTGCGATGAAATGGAGGGAACGA
>DWMZ01003811.1:0-12323 GCA_018249855.1 Eueides tales michaeli | reverse complement strand
TAAATATAATAAATCATACTTTCATTCCATATACAATCATGAGTTTGTAAAACTTTGGTAGGTGGTTCTGATTAGCTTTTAACTGAATAATTTATTAGAAAATGTATAAATATTTGAACGCAACGGGATTTGAACCCACGCCTCTAGATAGCGCCAAGTGATAAACTCAAAATTGTTATAAAGAGTCATATAACTTATTTATTTTGCTAGAGTATCTGTATGGTATTTTTACAAATTTCCGCTACCCAAATAATTATAACGTTTACAAGAGAATACTATTTATAAAACATTTTACAACAACATATTTCAAGTAACATTTTAACCTAAGAATAAAAAATACTTACTAGAAAAAGTATAAAATTTTGATCGTAGCGAGGTTCAAACCTGCGTCTCTTGAACCGTCGAAGCACTCTGACCAATTTAGACATACGTTCTTATCAATCTATTGAAATACAACATAAATAAGTTGTAACTAGCGTATAAAAAATTTTACGTAGCTCGATGAGAACGTATGGCTGTTTTGTTTTGTTCAAATTGTCAAATTAAAAAAAAAATAGGAATATCACCTTAATTCAAAGGAACATCTTAAAATATATTAAATTTATTGTAAAACTGGTCAAGTACAAATCATATTCAATAACCGAGTGTTTCATCTTATTTTTGGTAAAATTCTAAGAACGTTTTCACCAAAATACTCCTGCTAGTTTATATATATAAATTAAACTTAAAGACGACTTTACCCTTAATGGGATATCACAAGGGACAGTTTATAGTTCTAGTTATTATTTGAAGGTGAAGCTTAGGAGCTCAAACATTAAAGTTCTAAACTAAGTGTATACTTAATTACTGTAAAACTTTGTAGATCATTTTATATCTTTCATTGGATTTTGCAAAATCATATAAAAAATAAAAGAACTTGAAAACTTGTAGACACTTCCGTTTTCCACTTTCCGCCATATTTAAGCGCGTGTTGAGTGGCGGTCGGACTCAAGTTTGCACTTTTCCTTATTGCCAGAATACAGAAATGAAATAAAATACACAACCTGCCGCATTTACAATCGTACGTTTGTGCCCTCATTTTACCAAAAGCCTAAATCAAAAGGAAAAGTGTGTGGTAAGAGAAGGGAGACGTCGTTTGACCTCAGAAAACTCAGTATCTACGATACTGGAGGAGAGTCACGTAAAAAACTGGAGGTCCGCCCGGAGGGCATGTCCACTGTCATAAACCTCCTCAGCTGATGACAGTGGACGCGGTGAAAGAGGTATACCGAGCCCGTAGCGTTTGGCACTCCGTTCTCTCTGACTACACCGCTAGGCGTGAAGTTACTTAACTTAACTTAAGAAGTGTATCTCATTCACGAAGACCACGTGCATCGGAAACGGAATCTCGTGTCATGACATCGTCTGAGAATCGTTAAGAAGTTGTACGCATATTACAACAGATCAGGCCACTATAGTATGAAATAAAATGTAATTCTATATAGAAAACATATATGTAAATATACACATTAATGTATATATGAATATATATTTGTATTTAAAGTAAATGTTACTATATATAATTACTGCAGCGTGCGGCTTCTTTTACCTCAACTTAGACAAATGAAAGTTTAACTAAAATAAGCTTATTGTTCTTTGTTCTAAATAACTTAATGTGATTATGTCATATTATATTATACGTGAATTAATATTAATTTTTGTTTAAATGTTGTCGAATAGTATAGATGTAAATAAAGTGTATTATATTTATTTTAGTTTATTATAAAAATACTATAAATAGTCTATTTAAAGCTTGGTTTTGTTGCACAAGAAAAACGTAAGTTCGTAAGGTAAGTCTAACTTATCTGGGTATTTAAAGCATAAAAGCTAATTTATTCCAATATAAAATTACTTTTAAGGTTATTCGAAGGTTTCATTCGTTACTATAGTATGTATTGTTCAAGATTTGTGATTATCAAAATTAATCTTTTATGTAAATTTGTGTCTTTTTCATAATTTCATTTAAAAAATATTTTTAATTATTAAAGTGTTATTTTGTTCAATTTCAAATTCAATAGCCAGAAGGAACTTGCGAACTTAATTTCGTTTCCCACATTTCACCAAATTTGAGGCAATACACGATGGACACAACTATAATAGCAAAGAGGCTTCAGCCTTAAGCCTGAGAAGAAAAACATCTCGTACTTTTTTAATCGATTATAAATATTTTATAAAATATAAAGTAAATAAGACAATTCATTTTCAAGATTGCTGGAATGAGGCTAACGTAACGTAATTTAATATTGAAACGAAGACAAATGTTTATATAATTCATATTAGCGTTTAGAATATTCATTAATTTTGATTTTAATTTCGATCAATATTGGCTGGGACATTTATGTCGTTATCCAATTTGGAAATGGGGCTGTTTTTAGTCTATTAAGATTTTGTATGTATAAGAATTTTTGTTTATTGTTGTAATGTCTTAGAAAAGTTGTGATTACGGGTTTAGTTCTTTGTTGAGACAATGACTAATTTTCATTTTCTCACATTGGGAAATTTCACAAGAAGTGGGCGACAGAGACTTAATTTGAGTTAATACTAGCTGAATTTCCTCTGCCTTCCCCAATATTTATAAGGGTTACAACGTGACATGTGATTAATTAATTATCGGAAATGGCCACAAATTAGAATTGGCCCAAGTAAGGGTGTGAAATTTTGATCAGAAATGTCTTTATACTTGTAAATTTGGCATTTCAGACATATGTGAAAATGTTACTTCCTATTTAAGAATACCCAGTTAAGAATAAACCGGTTAAGCTTCATAAAGTTTGAAAGGAAAAACTTAACTTATACTTTTGTCGCAAATCATTGAAACCAAGTATTCGCATCTCACTGACTCCGGAGTATGAGCTGAATATTAAAAGTCGGTTATTTATTACCTGCTTTGTTGAATGTGATCGTAAATTATGTATTTATGGTACATTTTTTTTTTCTTTTTTTTAGCTTCACGTATCCCGCACGAGGCAGGGTAGGCAGAGGGAATCCGGAAACCTAGTGTTAAGACACTCCGTTTCACTTCCATTACCCACTTTCCGCCGAATTTGAGACATTGCGTGTTGAGTGGCGGAATTCAACGCTTTACCTTGTTACCAGAACGAAGATATGAAACATTAAATATTTAAATTGAAAATATTAAATATTCCATTTCCTAGACTGGAGATCGAACCCAGAACCTGTCGGTTACAGTCACACGCTTGTGCCGCTGCGTCACGACAGGCCGCAATATAGGTATAATATTTATTATTTTCAATTTAAACATTTAATGTTTTCATTTCTTCGCTCTGGTAATACGCAAAGCGCGGCGTTGAGCTCCGCCACTCAACACGCAATGCCTCAAATTCGGCGGAAACTAGGGAGGGGAACAAAGTGTCTTAACAGTAGGTTTCCCAAGTTTCCTCTGCATATCCTGCTATAAGCGGGATGCAGCGTGAAGCTGAGTAAATGTTTTTTTTGTTAATATCATACAATCATACTAAATTTAAAAACGTTTAAAAATTTGAACGAAGCAGGATTTGAACCTGCGCCTCTTGGGACCCGTCCAAGCGCCCTGACCACTAAGCCATTCGTTCTCACCAAGTTCCGTCGAATTTTTATACGCTTGTTACAACTTATTTATGTTGTTAGCATCTCTGTAGGGAGATTTTTACAAATTTCCACTACCCAAAGACAATTCGTTAGAATTATGGTTTGGCAAGAGAGAATGCTATTTATTAAATATTTTTACTATTTTTAAAGTGTTATTCCACACTTAGCAAAGATAAATACTAACTGCTTCGTTCAAATTTTTGTGGAACAACACTTTAAAAATAGTAAAAATATCATACAATCATATTCAAAAACTTTGTATCCCGTAAACGTGGTAGCTGTGGATTCTATCACACTTATGACTGTTGAATTATGGTTCTAGCTACTTTCCTTTTTTTATCTTTATGCGAAATACCGCTTATATTATAAATAGCACTGGGGGGGGGAAATCCAGTTAATTTTTCACTTTCTATTAATTTTTATGACAAAGCTTATTGAGTGGCGACAGTCAACACCTAGTTTTGTCGAAATACCAGAGAGAGGAAATTTAAATATTAAATAATTATTTTCACAAGTGGTAATCGAATCCGTGGTGTTAATAGTCTCAATTTTTTTACAGCTTTTACAAACCTATCAGTAAATTTAATAAAGAAGTCACTTTTCCTTCAATTTTTTCCTTAAAGGTAAATATACCATATATTTCTAAAATTATTAATTTTTACATCAAATTCTAGCCTTAGTGGCTTAACCATAGATTATTTTTTATATTTTTATAAATATATTTTTTGTATAGGAAATATCGGAACTGTACTGAATTTCAATTGTGCTTTCTTAATTATTTATAACAACCGATGGATAGATAAAACCCTCTATTAGAGCTCGAATTCTATATAATAAAAACATCCGGGCTCAAACGGTGACAGGAAAAACATTTTTTCAGGTAAAACCACAATAACTCATGAATTGTAAACATCGTCGGCAGGAAATCGATCAAAGAGCTTAGCTGAAGTGTAATTTATCACACATTGACTGATCATTTGTTGGTCTGTTAACTCTATGCATTCAGGTCAGACGTTTTTGATTTATATAAGAATTTCTTGGCGAAAATATATCTGGATTTTAAGCGTTCTAAAAGATATTTAAATATTTTTTTGGCAAAAATTCTTTTTATAATGGTGAAGTACATAAGTTTTGGCACACAAGGAAGTGTTCCGAAACCTAAATTTTCTAAAATTCTATAATGCCCTCAAGTTAAGTAAAACGAGAAAAAAATACATTTATAATAACCTCTTGCATCTTGGTTGAATTCATATGTATATGTGGATTGTTAGAAAAGCCCTTTTTTCTTATATTTTTTCTAATATTTTTTTTTCTTTTCGTATTGGGTTCATTTTTTATTGAATATTTAATTAATATTTTTTCTACAGAATTAATAATATAATAATATAAACACATAGTATACAAACAGAAACAAACGTGTCGTAAATTAAAATCGGGATTCGTTAGTACATACGTACAGCACCCGCGGGACCAAATCTGTAATCTTGAGGGTATATATCGCAATTAAGGCTAAAAACCAGTAAATTGTTCTAATTTGTTTTGTGATTTGTTTATAAAATTATGAACATTCTTGTTAAACACCGATGTCTGAGGACTTGTATTGTAAGAACTAATTAACGTATCACATACGATAATTCATATTTCATTTTATAATTCATCAAGAGAAAACATGAATGAAAACTTGCATACTTTTATGAATTAAATTGAATTATTATTACTGAATCATTATTATTTTAAATAACACTAAGGAGTTACTTTAAAATCATACTTTTATTACTTAGATTATGCAAATTAATTACTAGTAACATTTTTAGCACTTAATCTGATAATTTTTCTCTACAAATTGTTGTGCCCTCTCACTCGCACTTCAGGCGGAACGTGACAAGGACTCATATTTATTCCTGCACGCAGCCGGCGTTCATAAAAAGAGTAATTACGTTAAAAGAGATAATTTTAGACAACAAGTGAATCGCTACAAGGACATTCAGTTGAACACAGCCTTCAACTTTTAAGTCGTTAGTTTCAATTCCCAAAAACAACCTGCGGGACCAATCAATGCTGCTATCATCTACAAAATCTTGTAGATGATAACAGTATCATATATTTAATTTATATATTTTATTTTTGTATTTCATTTATTAAAAGTGAAAGATAAATTTGACACTACAACTGTACATGAATGGATAAATATATGTGACGCACTCAGTAAAAAGACAGATGATGAAACATCGTGGAAACGAAGCTGTTTTTGATAATATAACAAAGCGATCAATTATTAATACGAAGAAAACAATTCTTTTAGCTTCACTCACATATCAAGATAGGAATTTGAGAATCTAGTAATTAGATACTCCGATCCGACTTTCCGTCAAATTTGTATTTCTTGACAAAAACGCTTAGTTTTACGTTACATCGTGATAATTTTACTAATATTATAAATACGAAAGTTTGTACGGATGTGTGTATGTTTGTTACTCTTTCACGTAAAAACTACTGAACGGATTTTCATGAAACTTTGCAGTAATATAGCTTAGATATGAGAATAACATAATAAGTTAAAATTTATAGGGATTTTTAACCGACATAAAAAAGGAGGTTCTTTTATGTATGTTCCCCGATTACTCGAAGATGGGTGGACCAATTTTCAAAATTCTTTTTTTGTTCGAGAGGATATATTTCACAATTGGTCCCATGGTAAGGAGATCAGGATCTGATGATGGAATCCTGGAGAAATCGAGGACAACCCTCAAATTTGAAAGGCACAGATGCGATTTTTTCGTATAATAACGCAATTGGAAGATCTGTATCTGACTATCATCTCATTTTATTTACCAACTTCAAAAAAGGAGGAGGTTCTTAATACGTATGTCCCTCAGATTACTCGAAGATGGGAAAAACGATATAAAAAAAATATCGTTGGAGTTACACAAAGATAATAACTGTAGGATTATTTATCTTAAATAGTTCTAAATATAAGACCGCAACAGTATATATCTATCTTTTATGTGTAAGTCACTATGACCAAAATAGTGAACGCGGACGATGTCGCGGGTAATAGCTAGTATAATATATATCCCACACATAGCAAAGTAAGCAAAGAGAACTTGGGATAATCATAAGATACTTCCGTTCTCCACTTTCCGCCAATAATATGTAAGCATTGTTTGCGGAGTTACGTAACTAATCGCCACTAATATATTAATTTCCCGAATGAGTATCAAACCTACAGCCCTGCGTGATTTCAAAGGAAAATCTAATAAGATTTTATTTTATAACGAGGCCTGACGTGGCGCAGCGGCACGAGCGCTGCCTATAATCGACAGGTTCTGGGTTCGATCCCCAGTCGAGGAAATGAAATATTTAATATTTTCAATTTAAATATTCAATGTTTTCATTTCTTCGCTCTGGTAATAAGGCAAAGCGCGGCGTTGAGTTCCGCCACTCAACACGCAATGCCTCAAAATTCGGCGGAATGTGGGGAACGGAGGTAGAACGGAGAGTCTTGACACTAGGTTCCCGGGTTCCCTCTGCCTACCCTGCCTTGTGCGGGATACAGCCTGAAGCTATGTAATGTAATTTTATTTTATCAACACATTCTCCTTATACTCATTCACACACTCCGTTTCACGCTGTATCCCGCACATGGCAGAGTAGGCAGAGGGAACTTGGGAACCTAGTGTTAAGACACTCCGTTCCACTTCCGTTCCCCGCTGAAATTGAAGCATTGCGTGTTGAGTGGTGGAACTTAACCCCACGTTTTGCCTTGTCACCAGAGCGAAGAAATGAAAACACAAAATATTTAATTTGAAAATATTTAATATTTCATTTCCTCGAGTGGGGATCGAATCTACAACCTACCGTTTACAGTCACACGCTTGTGCCGCTGCGCCACGACAGGCTTTATAAAGTTATTTTATCCTTATAAAGTTTTTTAACATTAACTTAATCGTAATAGTATCTTTGATTTTCGCGATTTTTACACATTTTAAATGAAACACTTTTAAACGGATTAATCGCGCATATTGAGTTTTAAACATTTTTGGAAACCCGACGTTTCGAACACTTTACAGTAGTCCGTGGTCACGGGTAGACAATACTCAATATACGCGATTAATCCGTTTAAAAGTGTTTCATTTAAAATGAACTTAATCGAACTAACATGCAAGTAGCGTCTATAGATAGATAAGGTCACTTTAATTTTATTTTCATAATAAATTTATATATTATCAGACTCATATCAATAATAATGAGACTGTTTCGAGCTCGACTCTCACCTGCGGGATATATCATATTTAAATTGTTTTTATGTCTTCGAAACCTGACATTGCCTTTTCTCAAGATATCCTACTGTGAAATAAAGTAGGCCATCTTCTTTTATTGTCGTAAGAAGCAGTTTTTACATTAGATTGTTTTTTTTTCAGCTTCACACTGTATCCCTTACATGGCAAGTAAGACAGAGGAAATTTGGAATCCTATTCACTAGACACTCCGTTCTATTCTCCACTTTGCGCCCAATTTCAGAAGGAATTCAATTACACTTTATATAAAATATATAATTTAATTCTGCCTTTCATTACGCTTCAGCCTATTATAATTGAATTGTTCTACGCATTCTTGTCCATTAAAGATAAGAAATCTTTCTGCGCTTCTATAGCTGACGTTAAAAACGTTAATATTTAAGCTGACGTTAAAAACTTATCTGTTGAAAAAAAATATACAACAAATATTTTGATTTATTTAGAAACTAGCTGACGCGGCAAACGTTGTTTTGTCATAAAAAGGAAAACAAGTTAAGTTTGTTCAACATTTATCACTTAGGTATTTGAAAAATAGCCGTATTCATTTAAATCGAAAGATGTTAAGGGCAATATTGTTTTAAATTAAATAATTGTGATTAATAACGTATTCATTTGGATAAGAATTGTTTATAAAAACACCTTCGCCAACAATGCATTATTTTAGAACAAATTTGGTTAGCACAAAAAGATAACCTTAAAAGATAAACATATGCTGTTACGGACTTTTTTTTAGAACTTTTAAAGGAGAACAATTCTATCGTACAAACATATTGCGAAACTTTAACTGCGTACGCAACGCACGCAGCGGAAACTCAATTAGAAACCCCCGATTTTGAGACATTCTTAATTGGTCCTCCAGTCCTATTGGTCTTAGCGTGATGGTATATAGCCTATAGCCTTCCTCGATAAATGGGCTATCTAACACTGAAATAATTTTTCAAATCGGACCAGCACTTCCTGAGATTAGCGCTTTCAAGCGAGCAAACAAGCAAACAAACTCTTCAGCTTTATAATATTAGTACGTTATTCGAGTACGTTGTATGATTGTAAGTGGACGTTTAATTGTCTGTTAGCCTCTAATATTCTCGAAAATTACGAAATCGTCCGCTTTTTAGGGTTCCGTACTTCAAAAGATAAAGTTCTTCCTGTTTCCGTCTATCAAGATCAATCTTCTCTAGATCACATGGAGGTATCAAGCTGAAATTAATATTAAATGTTATGGTATACGATATTTCGCAGCGTGGGGGCACATGCATGCACCCCATTCGAGAAAAAGTAGTATTTAATATTTTTAATCTGGTAACAAAGCACTCAACCCCGCGCTGCCGTTGACTTCCGTCACTCAACACGCAATACCTCTAATTCGGTGGAAAGTGGGGAACGGAACGGAATGCCTTAACACTGGGTTCTCAAAAAATACATTCATTTACGCATAATTTTATGTTACTTCCCATGGAGAAAATTTTAACGAAATTAGAATTTACTATAGAAGTACAAAATAAAACTGAAAATTAAATATTTATAATCCTGAAATAGGTACGGTACTCTCGTTGGATGCTACCGACTCGTACTTGACCGTTTTTTTTAAATTAGTACTAAAATAAGGCTAGTAAAGCCAAAATATAAGCTATTTTCGTCAAACCCAAAGCAAAGTAGCATTATTTAGGATAACCTTATATATACCTATACACATATATAATGTTTGCTGGCTTAAAACGATATAGCAAAGATAAGGCGAGTTACTGCGAATATATGTAAATTTAAATTACTTTAGCAAAGTAAAGCTCATGATGGTTCTTTTAGATTATGATAATATGTTGTTAATGAACCTCTTTAACTAAAGGGCTGTTGACGCGTAGTGGCTCACCCGTGCAACTCAAACTCGACAAGCTAGAAGCCCATTCAAGGAAATGAAATATTCAATATTTTCATTTGTTCATTCTGGTAAGAAGACAAAGTGCGGCGTTAAGCACCGTCATTTAACTCACAATATCTCAAATGCAACGGACAGTATAGAAAAGAACGGAGTGTCTCAATATTTGCAATGTACGGGAGAAGAGAAGCTAAAAAAAACCAAACTACATTGATCTATTTCACTATATTTACATGAACATTCTACATACATTTTTATACATAATCTCGTTACCCAATCATTTCTATTTGCAGAGTTGTATGATTGAAAAATATACAGAAGTTTTATACAAATAACCATTTTGGATAGCTGAAATAAATGCTATGGCGTTAAATTAATAATCATTTTGCACTTTTAACTCCTATGTTAAAATTGATATGTTATGTGTTTGACTTGTCATTATGTATTTGGCGCCGTAGCTCCTGAAGTAAATAATCTATTTGAATACGATATTTTTAAGCCATCTACATCAAAAGAAATGCCATGTGTGAAGTAGAGTGAAACTGAGTAAGAAACTCTTCAATCAGAATAATCACGTGTATTTTATTTTATACATGTTTGGAAATTCGACGTTTTGAACACTGTAATATTCAGTGTTGACGGATTTTATCACGTAGGTACGTATAAAAAAGCGATATCAAAGATCTAATTGTTTCATTTCGGCGGTACTTAACGCCGCACTTCGCTTTGACATAGTAGAGAGTATTGATATCTTCTTTAAGTATTTTTCTCTTTTAGAAATTAAATTCACAACCTTTAACGCTTACAGAAAAATGGCATTCCACTGTGCGACGACATCTTCGGTCATGTTTTTCATTTAAAACGTATACTAAATTTGAAAAATTAGTTTGTTTGATGATGTTAATCTCGGGAGTTACAAGTAACGAATTAAAATTAGAATTTTTGTGTTATCATTCTGTTTATCATTATCTTGATTCACTCTCACTCACTCAGCTTCATCCCACACATGGTACGGTAGGCAGAGGGAACTTGGGAACATAGTGTTAAGACACTCCGTTCCACTTCCGTTCTCCACTTTCCGCCGACTGCGTGTTCTCTAGTGGCGGAACTCAATGCTGCATTTTTGCCTTATTACCAGAGCGGAGAAATGAGACATTAAATATTTAAATTGAAAATATTAGATGTTTTGTTTCCTCAACTGGGGATCGAATCCACAACCTGTCGATACACACTCACACGTCGTCGTGGCCAAAACAGGTTGTAGGTTCGATTCCCGCTCTCCAATTTTCAAATTAAATATTTAATGTTTTCATTTCTTCGCTATAGTTACAAGGTAAAGCGCGGCGTTGAGTTGATTGTCCACCATTCAAGACGCAGTGCCTCAAATTCTACAGGAAGTTGGGAATGGAAGTGGAACGGAGTGTCCTAATACGAGGTTCCCAAGTTCCCTCTGCCTACCCAGCCATATGCGGGATGCAGCGTGAAACTGAAAAAAAAATGAATTCGATAGCTATTATACTTACTACATGTTACAGTCAAAGTATACCTACAAAATCAAACTGTAATCGTGTCTATTACACCGCAGTGAGGATAAATTACAATTGAGGCTACATTTGAGGATTGCTGAATTAAGATGCAAATAAAGGGTACCAGGTTCACATCCCGGCTATTACAAATGTATGGCGTACATTTACAAATCATATAGTGAAACTTTTTGTGTAAATATTTAGCTTATTATACAAAAAGCTTAGTATTCAAAATTGGTATAATTTAATGAATAATAATTATTCCAATATTTTTTAGCTTTGTTCATATGAGAGGTTATCACAGTTAAAAGTCAAAGGAGTACAACTATTTTAAAATTAGTTTCTTTTCCCCAATTTATTAAGACTGCGTAGAATCAAGCCATGCAACGAACAATTTCAAATGACCAATTGGTGTGTTTATTGACTTGGAATGAGGATGTATCTTAATTCAGTTTCATAAACTTTTTACATAGTTACAATTCAGTCTCACAAAAAAATTTGTGTAAGAATAACAAAAAACAGACTAAATCTTCAATATAGCCCAAAAGTGTATTATCTCTGTGTATCTAACTTAAAGCCACCTGCGTCCTCACTATGAATCACTTGCCGCTACAGAGAATATTAACGTAAATTCACAGCAGGAAAGGTTTAAGGCTGCCTCAAATAAAAAGGGAAAGTGTAATTGATATCAACGGCGTTCTCGGGTTAAATTTTAACTAATATATTTAAATATTTTCTAAAATACATTCTAATTATAATATTTTTTTAAATTGTTACTTTAACAATATTAGCCGAGCGTGAGCCGGCTATGTTCAACAAGGTACCGATATTCGTATCAATTTCATGTTACAATAAAATAAGTCAATTGATAAGATGATATATATATATATATATATATATATATATATATATATATATATATATATATATATATATATATATATATATATATATATATATATATATATATATATATATATATATATATATATATATATA
>DWMZ01003810.1:0-12323 GCA_018249855.1 Eueides tales michaeli | reverse complement strand
ATATATATAAATATATATATATATATATATATATATATATATATATATATATATATATATATATATATATATATATATATATATATATATATATATATATATATATATATATATATATATATATAAAACACACTACCGTTTGTTTTGCTTTTTTATAACGCGCACTATACGAATACAATCTAAACCGTAGTAAAGTCCATTATTTATTGATGTTTAACTTTTTTAAAATAGTAACATATGTAGAATTGTGTGTATAAGTTAAAAATAAGTGATAGTTTATATAATAATGTTTAATATTTTCATTATTATTTTAGGAAAAAAAATGAATTGTTCTAAAATTTTGATAGACTTTCAACTTTTTTATTAAATTATCCAAAGTTTTTTCATACATTCTTTAAAACTTTAATAAAGAAATATAATTAATGCAGTTGTCTTTAAATTTATGGCTTTGTTTTTCCAGATTAAATTAATTTGATTTTTTTTTAATATAAAAATTAAATTATATGCCAATTCATCCTATATTACATTACTTTTAAAATTGCTTAAAGCTTCTTTCTATTCATAACAATATAATACGACTATATATAGGTAATATTTTCTTCGATTAGATTTTCTGTAAAAAAATGTAATTTTGATTTGTGGTAGTTTTGAATTAAAGCAGCAAAACAGTAGATAAATGTCGGCGTGAAGTTTCGAAACTAGAGATTACGGCATACGGTGTACGCTCAGAAATATTTTTTAAAAACAAGTTTTTTTCGGCTACACGCTATATCCTTCACATGGCCGGGTATGTAGAGGAAACTTTTGAACCTAGTGTTAAAATACTCATTTCAGGTTCCCATTAAAAGACTTACGTTCCCTAAATTGAGGCATTGCATATTGAATCAACGCCATACTTTGCACAAGTTTAACTAAAATTTAGAATTATCATGAAGATATTACAAAATATGTTATGATATTGTACAGAAACTTTTAGCCCCTTTGTTTAATAAATTCCATATTCAATAAAATATTGAATAAATTTAAAAATGCAAAAAACAGTTATAAATATATCAGCGTGAAAACTATATTTTGTAATTATAAATTGTATTTCAAACATGATTATCTAGTGAGGTCTGTCGTGGTGCAGGGGCAAAATAAAGGTTATGGGTACGATCCCCACTCGAAAATTAAAACATGTATAGTTAATTCTATTTTTACTCTAGGTTCCTAGGTTCCCTCTGCGTACCCTGATGAAACCCCGTGAAGCTATAAGCGCGACGGTAGTGAGTTGTGCATAGCCATTCGAAGGAAATAAGTAAAGGTAACAAGAAAAACGCCACATAGCATGTAATATTTCAAAAATAGACGAAAAGCGTGAAACAGAGTGTCATAACACTACATTCTATCATCCTACCTTTCTACATGCGGGATACGGCGTGAATCAACAAAAAATAGTAATATAGTAACAGGTGAGAGAGAAGGAATATCTTAATAAGAGCATCTTCTATTGACAATACATGCTTTCTCTAACAACGCACCTTATATTCGTTATTACATACATATTTTTGGTATGCGTGCGATATTGGAAGTTCAATAAGCAACACCTGTTGAATATTGATCGTTTAATATTTTAAATTACCAACGCAACATATTGAAAAAAGCCAAACGCAAAATTTTCTGAGGATTACAGTAAAAATCAAGTAATTCCATTTTTTAGCAACCAAAAAGGTCAATTAAAAAAAATGTTAACGTTTAACATGTCTGTGACATCGTAGCTCCTAAGTAAATTAACCGATTTCGGTACGTATGTTTTAATCAAAATCTTTTTAATATCGCAGTAGTTTGTCTTACAAGAGCTACTTATACTTCGCCTTATGAAAATGTTTCCCGCACATGGTAGGCAGAGGGAACCTGAGACACTAGTGTTAAGAGACTCCGTTCCGTTCCCTTCTATCGCAGAATTTGAGTCAATGCTCAGTAGCGGTACTCAGTTGTTTTTAAGTATAATTTATCTTTTAAATCCAAATAAATAGTTCCTGAGAAAAATGCGTCTGATCAAGCAAACTCTTCAGTACAAAATTAAAATACTATAAGCAAATAAATATAAGTTTATCATAAATTGCGTCATTTTATTCGTAATTAAATAACAAAAAATGCAAATCCACGATTATATTATATCGCAGCGTTCAGTTTCAAGGCGTTTCGAACTTCTATATAACGGCGCTAATTAATTCTCTAGAGCTTCTGCCGTTTCAATGTTATTGTTTTATTAGTATTAATGAGTAAATTAATTATATATACATAGTTTAAGTTAGTAGAGACCAAAGCTGTACAGTGGCTCTCTGATTTTGAATATCTCTCATCTTCACGCTGTATCCCGCTCATAGCAGAGTAAGCAGAGGGAACTTGGGAACCTAGTGTTAATACGCATCGCTGAGTTTCCCATTTTTCACCGACTTTAATGTACTGCGTGTTGAATGGCGTAACTCAACGACGTGTATTGCCTTGTTACCAAAGTGAAGAAATTAGAATATTAAATATTCATTTCCTCGTGTGGGAATCAAACCCACAATCTATCGCGTTTCTGTAAACGCTTGCCACATGCTTGTTCCGATGCGCAACGACAGGCTTGATTTTAAATTTTATATTTAAAATCAAATATTATACGGCTGTATGATTAAATGTTTACGGAAAGGATATTTTGAGGACACGGCAAAGAGGCACAGACTTTTAACTGTAAACATTAAGGTTGTGAAATCAACTCCCACTCGGAATGTTAAATTTAGTATTTTCAAAAACCTAATGTGATATACTCTTGTTGAGTTCTGCCACTCAACAAGTATATGTTGTTATAAGAACAGCGCAAGTGTTTTAATCGAAATGGAGTGTCCTAACACTAAGCTCCCGACGCAGTTAATATATTAATCTAAAATGCTACGGCTGCAGCAACAAAAGGCGTTGTGGGGTATAATTTGAAATAGACTATAAAAGATAGAAACGAAACGGTTCTGACCTCTAATATGGCGGTAATGCTATCCATGTCCTAATTTCCCCAAGCTTAAAATATATCCAAAACGTGAGAAAACTTCGGACTAAAAAAAGTTTCAAATAGTTTACTGCTATATATATATATATATATATATATATATATATATATATATATATATATATATATATATATATATATATATATATATATAATTTAAAATATTTAATGTTACATTTCTTCACTCTGGTAATAAGGCAAAACGCGGCGTTGAGTTCCGCCACTCAACACGCAATGCCTCAAATTCGGCGGAAAGTGGGGACAGAAGTGGAACGTGCCTTAACACTAAGTTCCCGGGTTTCCTCTGTTTGCCCTGCCTCGTGCGGGATACAGCGTAAAGTTAAATAAAAAAAAAATGGTTCCAACAAAACGTTTATGAATTTAATTGTGTTTAGCTCAAATTAGCAAATTTTTGTTAGCAAAAATATAAACACATATGTAAATATAAAATATATAAAGAAACAAAAATTTAAAGAAAAAAGACAGCTGTATTTTAATACATTTAGAAAATATTATTGCTTTTAACAAAATCAGTGATGTACATTATATTAATACTAGAAATAGGCTTAAACTCAGTGAGCCTGTAACTCGATTGCATTAAATCCGTAATTCCTGTACGGAACAATGTACGCTATTACAATAGGATCCCAGCAAGCGTCTGAGAATGTCCTATATCACAATCGAAATAAAATTGTCAAAAGAAATGAGGTTATTAATACGAAATTTATGATTTTATAAATGATGACTCACCTTGGGAATTAAATGCACGCTCACCTTAAGGTATCACTATTAATAATAAGTAACAAGTGTGAATTGAATAAATTAAATTTTGGAATTAATTGATGAGTTACTTGTGCTAGTACTTACAGCGATGGGGAATTGAAAGTAGTGTCTTAACACTAAGTTCTTAAGTTCCCTCTGCCTATACATCGGGATACAGGGTGAACCTGAAATAAATCATTTAACCATATTCAAAAATTACGATGAGTATTACGTAACGAAATAACAAAACAATGCGTTTCCACGATTATATGTAACTATTGTATCAAAATAACTTTTTAGAGTTATATAGAGTTATATTGAAGTATTTTTGCATATATTGCAGGTCTATCGGACGCAAATTAGTGTGTGGACATTGTGTTCTCCAGCTCTACTCATTTTTATAGACACTATGCATTGAGTTGTGAAAATTAACGTCATGCTTTATCATACCTTAGGTATATTTTAAAATATTTTACAATATATAATCAATCAACCATGTTTGAATCGAACTTAAGATCATTGTGTCTTGAATATTCCACACATATCAGGATAAAAAGAAGGCCCCTTGGAAATTCAGTGTTAAAACCCTCCGTTCCCATTTGAACACTTCTTTACCCCATTTTCCATGATTTTGAGGCATTGGGTGTTGAGTGGCGGCACTTACGCGCTTGACCTCCTTACCATAGCTATGAAAATGAAAATATTCAATGTAATATTCTACAGTGTGGAGCTTAAAACGCATTGAAAGTAAGCAATGTGATTTGATATAATCGTGGAACTGCATTTATTTTGCTGAATTAACTTTAAATTAACGAAATTAACAAAAAAACATCCGCTATGTATCAGATAGTATTTTTGGCGAGGATGGCTAAAAGCTATCACATTAATAAATTTCGATACAACCTACTTACTGTACCTGCGGTTGGAATTACTTCGGGAACTTAGATTTTATTATGTGTCAAATGACATGTGACTTGTGTCATACATAATTTTCAGTTATATGACCATAAGATGATAGTAAAAAAACTTTGTGGCTATGCCATCATTTCGTCATGGGCCAGCAATTGACTAGAAGTTCGATTACCTATCGAGGGAATATTTTTTTTAAATTTCGTTAATCACTTTAGACGACACTAATAAGCAATAGAACTAATGAAAAAAAAATTAATAACTTTAAAAATGTTAAAAATAGAAAATTTAAAATTTTAATAACAAAATGCTCATAGCTCTTAGATAGTCCAATTGTTATAATTCATAACCAAGAGCCACCGCTATAAGCCAGGTTTTAGATTAAAAAAAACCGCACTCAAATCGGTTCATTAATTCAGGAGCTACGATGCCACATATAAACATAAAGATAGACAGATTAAATTTACACACTTTTACATCAGAGGTTAAAAAATGGGTTTTGTTTCTATTTATACTTTATAGAAACAGAGTTTTTTTTAAGATTTTTTATGTTCGCCTTTTCGCCAAATATATTACGTTTACAATTTAAAATAATAAACAATAGATATTCAACAGGTGTGGCTTATTGAACTTCCAATATCGCACGTATACCAAAAATATGTATGTAATAACGAATATAAGGTGCATCGTTAGAGAAAGCTTGTATTGTCAATAGAAGATGCTCTTATTAAGATATTCCTTTTCTCTAACCTATTGCTATATTACTATTTTTTATCGATTCACGCTGTATCCCACATGTAGAAGGATAAGTAAATCAAGTGTTAAGACTTTTCTCCGCTTTTCGCGAAAACGTGACGTCTCGTTACAAAAAAGAAATGAATTAATTACGCTGAATGATAGTCGAATTCATAACTGTCAAGTTTAAGTTTAATCAAACGCATGCCGCTGCTTCATGACGGCCTCTATACTACATTTTTAATTTCACATTGTATCGCGCATATAGCAGCAGGGTAGGCGTAGGGAACCTGGGAACATAGTGTGAATACATTCCGTTCCTATTAAGACACTTTCAGCACCCCATTTTCCGCCGAAATCTAAAGGTATTGCGTGTTGATAAGCGGAACTCAACGCCGTACTTAGTCTATTACCATACTACATAATTTTACTACGTAATCGCACATATAATTTAAAAATTATTTATAAATAATTATTATACAAAATAAAATTTAAGAATTACTTAACATTGTTTCAAAGTGCTAGAACAAGAAGCTTCGCTAACATTGTAGGTGCGTTTCTGAAGAATTCTTTTCCACGTTGAGACTTTGACAACTAACTTATGAGGTATAAATTTTATTCTGAAAGGGATTTACTTATGTTTGTACTTATAATACAAAATAATAAAACAAGGGAACCTCGGAGCCTAATGTTAATACCTTGTGTTCCACATCCGCTGAATTTGAAAGATACCGATAGATAAATAGTTGTAAATAGAGGAAAGATTGAACATGAAGTGACTCATCTGTAAATTTTGCTTATTACATGATTAAATTCATGGAAAATTTCATATAGTATAGAATTAAACAATTTGAGAGAACCTTAAAAGCTCCATTTCCATTGAGACACTTCCGTTTCCCACATTCCACCGACTTTTTGAGGCATTGTCTATTGATTGCCACACTTTGCCCCGGGATCCTATCAAAGAGTACAAAAAATATTTCATTTTACACAATATTTCATTTTCACTAGCTGAAATCACATCCAAATTTTGTCGCGTTTCCAGTCGCTTGTGTTTTTTTTATTCATGTCACTACTTATTTATGAAGAAGTTAATATTGAAACACTCCATTCGCCTATAATTTTAAGATATTACGGGTTCAATGGCGGAACTTAACTCCGCTCTCCATCAAACAGAGCGGTAAGCAAAATATAATATAAATATATAATACTATACATTAAATGCAAGGAGCAAAGCACAAAAGATGATGACCTCTCTACTAGCGACTTGGCACGAGATCTTAGACTTGGCAAACAGTTTGAACAGTGTTGCTCAAACTTAGTTTTGCATATACTTTAGAATTTATATACACGTACTTTGTTATTTTAATCTCTATATCTATTTTAATTGAGATGGCAGAATAAGGATCATAGAAAAGTATTAAAAACGCTAAGGTGTAAGAAAATCTGACGTTACAACACTTTGTACACTATTATGCACTTTTTCATTTCCTGTGTATTTTTTATTACTTTTTAATGCTTTTTGGTACTAATAAAACAGTAGTATCAGATCAAAGCGCGGCGATGATTAATTTCTGTCACGCAATACGCAATACGTGCCCAAACGAAGCGAAACCCAAGGAATGGAATTATTTTAATCGGAATAAAATTTGGGTTCCCTGGGTTCCCAAATTTCTGTGCCTACTATGCCATGTGCATAATACAGCATGAAACAGTTAAGCATAAAGCTAATTTCAATATTTTTTTTAATTGAATTAAATTGTTAAATTACACATTAAAAAATCAAATTTTATAATTGTGTGACTGTAAATGCGACAGGTTTTGGATTTAATCGCCACTCGAGGAAATGAAATATATAAAATTTTCAAATTAAATATTTAATGTTGCCTTGTTAGGTAAAGCGCAGCAATAAGAAGTCTCATTCTAGCAATAATTGTACAAAACACAGCGGCAGCGTTGAGATTTCAAAAATTGAATTATTTGTGAGAAAAGCAGTATCCACACTAGGTTCCCAGCGCGGGAAGTTATGCAAATTACAGCGAAAAAATACTACTGTAACTAACATAAGTTTGACTATCGCTGCACAAGACAATGAGAGCTATTATTTTTATAAATACTTACTAAATTCTTTGAGATTTAAAGCTGTACTAAAGTAAAGAATACAACAATTGGTAACTTATTACAATCTTAGAAAATATGCCAATTTTATTGGCATGCAATTGTTGTAAATGGCTAGAAAACGAGTACGTCATCACTATATTCTTCTTAAGTGTGGGGATAAAATATTTGACCCCATTGTAACGTACTGCTATGGGTTCAAATCCTACACGGGGAATGAACAAAGAGTTACCCCACTAAAAGGGGGGAAGTTTCTAAATAAGAATGAATTATCTTACCATAAGGTTCCCAGGTTCCCTCTGCTTAACCCACAATGTATATGAAAGCTATATATATACTAATACTGCAGGATACAATAATCACAATACAATTCAACTACATAAAGCGTATCACTTTAAAATGTATACGGCAATTCTTTACGAGTTTAGAATAATTTACTTGGCAACATTTGTTGCGGGACACCGAAATAAACAGAGTATGTCACGAAATAATGTTATTATTTATATGTGAGATTTTCATGACGGATTCAGCACTGTGTTTGTATATTTGTACAACTTTGCAAAATATGTATAGATGAGGGGTTTTATTTGTAAATATTGTAGTTTAACTCTTAACTGTACCCATATTAAAATTTCATTAACAGTACCCTGGAGACTAGTGTACCCTGGGGACTGGTGTACCGTGAGGACTAGTGTACCGTGAGGACTAGTGTATCCTGGGGTCTAGTGTACCCTGAGGACAAGTGTACCCTGGGAACTAGTGTACCCTGAGGACCAGTTTACCCTCAGGGTATTTTTTACTTCTGTTAAAAGTTAATATGGATAGACGTTTTTAGCATTCCTTTATTTTATGAGGTATGTCGTAGCGCAAAGACATAAGTATGTGGCTGTAGACGTGACAACTTAACGTGGTAACGTCGATCGCCATTCAAGGAAATAATATTTAATATTCTTAAATGAAATATTTAATAGTTCCATTTGTTCGCTGTGGTAAGGGCAAACGTGGCATTGAGTTCCGCTATCCAACAAGGCAATGTCTCAAATTTAGCGAAGTAAAGCGAATCGGAACGGACTGTCTTAACATTAGGTTCGCAGGTTCTCTGCCTACCCAGCTGTGTGCAAGATACAACATGTAGTTTTGTTCCTATTATTAGAACTTTTCATGGCATGTCAATGTCATTTTTTTCATTTGGCGCACTTTGTGCAAGACATGCGGTTTGCTGACTTTCAACAGTAAGAACATATTCCGGATTTTATAATTGTAGTAGAAGCCGCTATTACAATTAGTTTCTTCTAAAATATCTAGAGACGTTGGAAAAGCTTGGTATTGAAATCGTTCTTCTTGGTGAAGTTTTTGTGACATCAAAGTTTATTTTTTGTAGACTTGACGCAGATCACGCACACGTCAAGGTAGACAAATGAAACTTAGAAACCTAAGTGTAAGTCAGCTTGTTTCCTATGTTTGGCGAATCTGAGGTATTGCGTAGTAAGTGGTCTCGATGCTCTGCCTTTTTACCACAGCGAAGAATATGAAAATATTAAATATTTCATTTCGTCGAGCAGGTACTAAGCCCCCAAACTTTCGCGTTGACAGTTGCACGATTAGAACAAACTGTAAAATGACAGAAGCCTCAGGTGTTACACTTAGCAAAATATTTTTTTGAACGAAATATGTATTTCGAGTGGGATATATTGAGCTTTAATTTCTTTTTCACAAATTTTTCTCTAATTACAATTCTGGAAAAAGTGACCAAATACAAAAAAATCAAAATATGCACATATTGGTATGGATGGAATCATTTGAGAATATTTACTAATATTAAGATTTTATTTTTGTTTAATTTTGCACTCAAAAAATAGTTTGGTCGTTTCATGGAGTTTGATCACTATCGTGATTTCTTCGACCCTTCATCACTGTCAAACGTGATTGGGGTAAAGAAAACGTGTCAATATACAATAGAAATATTCATTTATCTTGCTTTAATAGTGAGAGTTTTATTACCACGTGCATACTGAATGTGCTTGAGTATTTAGATAAAAATACTTCGTTTCATACTTTATTCTCTAATTAAATCATCAATGCTTTATTCTCTAATTAAATCGCTTGAACTATATTCAATATTACTCACTCCTTCACTTCAGATCATTGCGTTTTGGTCAAACTGAACACTGCGCTTTGCCTTGCTAATAAGGCAAAGAAATGAGAATATTAAATATTTAAATTGAATTTATTAAATATTTCATTCACGTAAGAATCGAACTCGCAACCTATCGCGTTTACAGTCACATGTTCATTCTTCTGCACCACGACAGGTCTCAAGCTTTAGCTTACAAATTGACATTTCAAAATTGTTTACTATTATCTTGTATATTAATTTGGTTATTATAATTGAAATTGGTCTTCGTATTAACTAACAAGCATCTTTTATTTATATCAAAACACTTAGACCCTTTATATCAAATCAGTGAATTGAAATGGAAATTAATTAATGTATCGAAGTGACTCAGGTTGGAAATTTATATTATCTATGAAAAGTAATCATTAATAGTAAGCTGAACGTTGTATCTTGCATAAAATAAGAAAAAAGAGAGAGGACTGAATGTCTAAACATTCTATTTTACATTTTAAATTATAATTCGCGACGGCACAGGCGTGACAGCGCAGTTGTGGGTTTGATTCCTATTCAGGGGAATTAAATATTTACTGTCATTACTTCCTTGCTCTGGTGCAAGCCAAAAAATTGCGTTGAATTATGCTACTTAATACGCAATAGGACAGAAAATCTATGGAAATTAGAATATAAAATAATTTAAAATATTACCAATATACTAATTTTAGATGCTCCAGCTATATTTTATAGGTAGTTATCTTAGATTCAACTTGTAATCTAATCACTAGGGCCCCAAACTCATTTCAGAATGTACAATTGTAACGTTTGAATAGCAGACACAGATAACGTACTTGGTAAAATCCTACAAAACTCCCATATTGGTTTAGACCCTTAGAAATGAGAATTCGCTATATGAATTTCATTGGCAGCAGCTTACAGATTTTTTTGTTAGATTTAACTAATTTTAGAAAAATGTATAAGGGTGTGTATATTTGAGGATTTTATTTTAGGATTAGTTATAGTTATAAGAACTTCTGAATCGGATATTCTAACCAACTTATAATAAAGCGTAGTTACTATAATAGTGCGTAGGTACTTATTATACCTATAGAACATAAAATTTCTTACAATTTAAATATCTTAAGTCGTCTTTAAGAATGGAACGGAGTGTCATAATATTAGATTACCAAGTTCACTCTGTAAAAATATATGTCAGTTATTTCCTTGAAACCTCGGGCTGTCAAAGTAAGTGATTTTTTTTTAATTAAATAAAAATTGCCGACAAAATATCTTGGCGAAGGATTTGTATCTCTTAAGCAGTTAATTCAATTTTAATAAAACATTTAGGAACTACTGTCACGAACAAAGTTCTGATTATAAACGAACAATACTTAAATCTGTTTATAAATTTAGAAGTTAGGGTGCTACAGACATACAGAGAGGTGTTCTTGCGTCAATGGTTAATAAAAGATAGTCCAGAATTAATGTATATATTTGAAATTCACTTTGACCGCATACCTACTAAGGCCTTTAAGAATTTTGAATGTATGAAATATTAAACATCCGCTATAACTACGATAACCTTCGATATTAACTTTGAATCTTCAATTGGACTAAGTTCACAAGTTCAGAATTAATTCGACAATGTCGAAAAAATTCGACTTTAATGGGTGTTATGCTAGAATTGCTTGAAAACGTTTATTGATATTGAAATAGAATTTTCTATTCTATTAGATGATATCGCAAGTAACTGACTTCTTTATAAGAAAACATACCAAGTGAGCTTGATCTACAGACTCCTAAACTTGGGTCAAGGAATATTAACATCACATTTCTTAGTTAATGCCACGTAAAAACGGCGTAAATGTATTGAATGAACGTCCACAAGTTTCCTGAATTATTAACACATCATATTCGTTGTAATCAATTTCGAAAGACAAATTAAAATAATGATGAGTTTCTAACACAGTAATAATAAGATTTTTGGGCATAATTTAAAAGAAGTGCATTAATTAGTGCTTTAATTGACATTCTTTCAATCTCATATTTTCACATATAAAATAAAAACTAAAAACATAGTGACTTTTAATATATATTTTGAAACAATTTTACTAATTAATAAAATATAAATACAGACATTTTCATCATTTTCGATGTGTTATTCCACACGTGTAATGGAGAGTCAGAATGCTTGGACGGAATCTAAGACGCCCTTTTTACTTACACCCATCATTCCATTTAATAATGTATATCTTTTCTAAAGAAAAGTTTAAAATGGTATACATAATTATAATGATATGTGACAAAAGTTGTCTATACCAGCGTGGCTTACGCAACCACTTTAAAATAAAGTGGTTGCGTAAGCTCCACACCTACGGCGTATATGTACTCATAACGCGCGCGTCGCACCGCAGCAGATTAATCATTGAGTTAATATCTCATATCTAAGATGAGCGTATATTGTGTACTGAAATGTTTAAAATGAAGCTAGATAAGCAATGTTCTAAGATAGAAATATATATTTCTTAATATGAGACATGTTAAAGGTTTAAAATATTTTTTTTTTGTTTCTTAAAATAATTTTACGTAGATATGTGTATATTTTTATTTTAAGGTTATTTTGGCTATTTTTTTTAAATGCACAAAATATACTGCTATTTA